>NW_019059836.1:275207-311212 GCF_000696155.1 Zootermopsis nevadensis
GTATGTATGTACATCCATAAATGCTTGATATCGGTATAACCGGATAGGACTACGCTCAACAGACATGTCTTGGGGGAATATCTGATATTGAGGCCAAAGTGTTCCCATTTATAAACAAACGAGCGGAGAAAATACATTTTATCCATGCGTGCATACCATATAATTAATTTACATAATGGGATACTGGGAACGACCCGTTCTTCAAGTGCCTGAGCACTGCGGGTCCCAACTTTTCATTGGCTCGATCTACAGACATTCAGTACGACTCCTTGGACGAGGGATCAGTCCGTCGCAAGGCCTCTACCTGTACACAGGACAGCACGACACAGAAGAACGCTGACAAACATCCATGGCTTGAGTGGGATTCGAACCCACGGTCCCAGTGACCCCTAATTAATTTACATAAAGTAATCTAATTTATAGTTCTTTAAGGTAGTTATATTGTAGCCGCCGTCCGTTGAACCATCTCCTTGTTTCTACACGTCTTGTCTTCATTCTGGAAGTTAATATCAGAGCTAACAATACATAACCAAAATACCTGCATCTCCATTTGATTAGCACATTTGCAAGGACATGCTTGTATTACCCATGCATATATACTTCAACCGGCTATATTGCGGTATAACGACAGAACATCGGCAGTATTAAGTGGCTTCATCAATCGATTGTGGCATTTCAGCTTGGTGTTTCCTTGTGCGTTCACTTGTCGGATATTATGAAGTCGGTTCTTCAGCACGAATTATTAGCGTGCTAGGTATGTAGGTATGTATATGGCTGTCAGCAATATTGCGTAGAAGGCGACGTGGAAGTCTGTGAAATGTAATTGGATTTCGTGGCATTCTTTGTGCGCGCATTTGTGTATGTACAGCTTCAACTAATGACTCAAGTGCGCTTCTCTGTAGTGTACCGAACGTTTAATGACAATGTAATTTGATGTGATAAGAGTAAACAAGGAGAAGTTTCAAACCGCTTTGCAACTTCTGAATACAAGTATAATAGTAATTTCACTAAAAGTACGAAAGACTTTGTACATACACTCATTGTTCTTTCTCTAGGTTTATTAGGGTTTTCTCCGAGACTATAAACAATTCTGCGAGTTCCTATTTTGAGTCTCTACAGATAAAATGATACATGCAATGCAGTTGGGAAATGAACAGACCGATAATTGAGGTACGAAAATAAAATAAAATAAAATTAAACCTTTAGTTCTTGCTCTTCGGATGTAGCGAATGGAGTTCACTGTAAAACGTCGGCTTTCAGGGATAAGTCGTGTAGAATGTTGAAGTTACCCAACGTTTCGGCACACAATGCATATCATACCTTGCACCTTTTTGGGGCTCAGCTACGCAACACGTTCAACATATTTGCATAAATGCTGATGAATGGTCAAAGTGACCGCAACTATGTTTTTGTTATAAGTGAGGATGAAAGTTTACTCTTTTAATAACCTGAATGTATGGCGACCGAGCAATAAGGAGTTCCAGCCATCTATTCAGTCTGCGCAGTAGCTGTAACTTTACTCTGCCTTGAGCACATATTAAACATTTTCATCCGAGGCACTTCCATTCATTCCATGTGATGTTAAAATTATTATATTCATATCCGCATTTCTTTAGCTTTGAAATTACTATATTTAACGAAATATTTTGTTTATTTCGTGTTAAATCTCTACTACATTCACTATTACAACTTTTAAAGTGAAATATAGATCAGGTCCATGTGTGTGCGCATGCGTTGTAGGTCGCTTTATTACGCACGGCAAAGAATTTTGTATTTATCACGCAAATGTAAAACACGAGCTCGTGTGTGGCAGTATGTCCATAAAAGTTCTGTTTCCAGGAAGTTATCCGGAAAGGAAGGAATTCATGCTCGTGACTTACTGAGTGGGAAGTTCGCACTTCGCACAGGGACTTAGTATCGGACAGTCGAAACTTCCTTTCTAGAAAGGTTAGGTTATGAATCTTTCTTTCGCCCTTGAGCGCTGAAATGCTTGTGACCTATCTAATATCCTGTCCAACAGATACGAAGGTCACACATCGTTTAACGTAGACGGCATGAAGCCGAGCCTTCTAAGTCCCGGGATGCAAATGTTGATTTTATTCAAATGACCAAATAAGATATGACTTAAAGAAAAGTGTAATAAAACCCAGTGTTAAAGAAAAATTCTGCTGAAAAGAGTTTAAATCTATCTCATCTATAAAAAAACCAGAACATTGCCGTAGCTGAGTTTTTAATACGACTTAATATTGTCCCGTAAGATCACGCTGTTTCATAGGTTCTGCAATATAAGTCGAGATCTCTGATACTAATAAATAATTCAACACGCTTAAAAAATTTGTATTACTCAGGCCTATTCACAACGTCCAAATGCAAACACCGCGTAAAATATTATTTTACCATTTATTACAAAAACTGGATTCATAGTAATAAAGGAATGTAGATGGTATAACAGTTACAAATTCTGAATAACTACAAGAACTGCACTGCGATTCGTCCATACTTTTTATGTAGAAATCGTATTTTCACATGAGATATCACGAACAAAATAAAGAAACTGAAGTATCACGTTACTTTTTCTCAACAAAGAAACCTGATGAACAATGTTCACTTTTTATATGAACTTGTCGCTTTGTAAAGCCTCGTTATGCTCTTTACGAAGCACATCACGCATTGGAACAATGCCGGTAACCAAATATCATTTCAGCCCGTCCAAGCCAAAACAAGTGCTCCTACAGAGGTATCTGTTCTGACCGGGAGACAGATACAAAAGGCATAAAAGTCGTAGATCGCAATGAGAGTGTAGTGGCAGCACTTTTCTGGATCCCCGAGTTTTCGCGTGATCGATGCATGCATAGGCACTCCAATAAGTGGATGTGCGTCATTGCAGTAATTTGTCCTCCATTTAGAGAGCTGTACAGGGACCCGACGTCAGTAATCGCTTTTTGTGGATGGGCGGACGACTAATGAGGGAGAGGGGAGGATCGTTTCAAGCTAACATTTGCCAGCATGGATTTTATTTATGCTTCATTTAGCATATGCATGCATATATGAGGCAACAAAGTGGAAGACTCTGAAACTATAAATTGATATATTTTTTGGCAGTAACCAGCAATAAGCCCCTGTTTTAAGATTTAATGTACTAAAATTAGGACTGAAGGCGTTATTTTCAGTTCTTTCCTCAAATTCGTGGTACAGGAACTAATGGTACAGGACTTTAAGTGGTAATTTCGTGTAAATTTCATTTTGCCCAGTATACTACCGCACGTTTCCTTATAGAAAAAATATATGAAACAAGATATACCATCTTATATGTTCGCAGTGTGTTAAATTATACTAAATTAAAATGATTAAAACAAAATAAATAAAAGAATACAATTACAAATATTGCCTTTTGATACTATCTGCAAAGAATGGACTTATGTTTGCACTATGATGAAGGAATAATTACTGTCTTTTCATATCTGCTCTACTCAGTGTTTAGTTGCATACAGTCCTAAAGCGTTAAGAACATTTAATACTAAGTAGCATACACTTCACAAGGAATGTAGGCCTATGAGCTTCACTTCAAACACGACAGTTCACAAAAATGAACAGATAAAGAATTCTGAGATTCTCACGGTTGTGATGATGTGGTCTTCTAGGCTTTGAATGAAAGTAGCGCATCCAAATTCAGGACGAAACCTTTACAACAAATTGACAAAACCCAGAGGATCACAATAGAGAAATAAAGCGACTCACCACACAAAAGAAAACAGATTTTGAGGGTACACGCCATCTGAGAAGCGATTCCAGAATTACACGTTGATAGCTAGGAAAGATAAAGTTAATGCCTCGTCTTTTATAAAACCATTAAATTTAACGTTTTTATGACAGTATGCCCCTGGGCCTTATACTTAGCATCTAACTGTATATCTAATTATAAAATCTTAAAATAACTTGTTCTGCAAATGTCACATTTTAATAACTTCTATTGTACAGGATTATGAATGCATTAAAATTGCATGGCACACGTATCTAAGTCATGTTTGGAAATTTCGATTCATGGCTTGTCATTGGTTATTCCAAAGTGCGCCGAAGTCATGGTACGTGTCTATACGCTCCTCACCTAGACATTCCTAAAGACATGTCTTTCATAGAGTTTATATGACAGTATCAGATACGTGCGACGTAAACTTCACCGCTCCGTCGCTGTTACAAATTTACGACATGCAGCACGAATACACACACGAGCATCAACATTCAGAACGCGGAAGACATTCTGTATCCTGTTATATTTACGTCCATACAATTTCGTATTACAGTCAGCGTATGCGGATGAAATATTCCAAACAACTTATAAAATGTCTCTGTTTTGTTTTCCTTCAAGTTACTTTAATTCTCCGCTGGGACATATTTCAGTACTAAGAGATGAATTCCTTGACTGAATTTCAATCAAGACATAACTTTTGAAGATTTCTGTCTTCTGGGTTGTTGCGCCTTGTAGTATTGTAGATGTTTCCCAAAGTTTCGGAGGTCATATTGCCTCCGTCATCAGGGCGATGAATCAACCACCCAACAACCCAGAAGACAGAAATCTTCATACTTACCGCTGTGAAAACCTCAAATCATACATAACTTTTGGTTTATCATAGTTTTCACATTTTGCTATTGTAAGTGAATATAAGTAAAATCTGTCGTAATGTTCATAGACCGTCTACTAAAATATTACGTTACTCTGTAATTTTAACAATTACAATAATTACTGTGCACGCCATTTTAATTATTATAATATGATTACTAACCAATTAACTCCACGAAAAGAGCACACAGTTCCAACATTAGCACATTTTCGAAATCTAGGCAATTAATATTACATTTTCTGTCATATTTGCATTCCATTAGCTAAAAGAAACAAATCATTAATATCCATATTCACAAAATGCTGTCACTAGACTGTATTCTGAGCCAGATTAATTTATTCCGCACCAATTTTCTTTAGAATTCATGTTAACAATATCCTCCGATGCACCTCTAGATCACCCAAGAAACCTACTCCCTTCAGATTAAGAAACTAAATTTTGTATTTATTTCTCATCTGCCCCTTTCCATTACAATCCCCACCCTTTTCATCCTCTTTAATTTTGTTACGCTATTATTACCATTAATCTTTTAGTGCAGAGTTCAAATTCTGAAGTCCCTCGTTGTGCTACCTGTTTCACTATTCTGTTACTTCATGTCCGTTAGGAGCGAATATTAACCTCGGCAAACTGTCCTCAAACACTCTGACTCCGTTTTCTTCCGGAGCAAGAATAATTAATTATGCAATTACTAATATTAGTGCATGCTTTAATTTATACATAATTTATAATCGTAAAAATGTGTAACTGTCTCTAGTAAACTTTCTTCCTTTTTAATTCTAAAGGGTTTTAACGACGGTAGTTTACACTTAAAATTATTCATTGTCAGGTCCAGTGACAGATACTAGATCTATCTAAAGGTACAAATTGGCTGCACGCGACAGAGACAAGCGACCGAGGCAGGCGACAGAATTGCGAGACCGAGACTGGTCGCTTCCTGTCTGCTCTCTGTACAATCGTATAAAGTACAATTACGAGCGCGAGACAAAGACAGGCGACAGAGACAAAGCACAGGAGACGGCTCTCGGACCAGTAGTGTCTCGCGACGGGCTCAGGCAGCACGTGTGTTGTTGAGTAAAATAATGGCAGAAATTAAATTTACTGGTGACCAAGATGAGCAATTGGTAGAATTAGTAGCAGAAAACCGACCACTGACCACCGACAGAAAGATCCTTCTTCGCGTCTGGTTTTGAATATTGAACTCATGGGTTTTCTTTGTTTCTTTCGCAACAAAAAAAAAAACAGCAACACATCATCATCTTCTTCTTCTTCGAGTAACCTTTCTAGAAGCATTTTTGCACCAACAGAGTAGCTACCTCTCACCTGAAGACGGAGACAGAACCAGCCTCCGAAACTTCGTGGTTTTAAAGAACAGACGATGGAAAAAGTCCTGACAACGAATAATTTTAAGTGTTTCTTCCATTTCCTATGCATTACACCATTGATGGTGATAAGGAATCGGAAAATCTCGCTCAGATATCACCATCAGAGGCTAGAAAGTAAATTTACACTTCAATCACAAAGATAATTGGAACATGAATACCTGAATAGAATCGTAATTAGGCCTCGCGCTCGATTTCCGATGTTCGATTCCAGGAACTGGTAAGGATGTTTGTCCGCCGCCGGGTTCAGGTTGGCTCTGAGCCCACTCAGTCACAATCCAATGACTAACGGAGGGAGACCAGGGCGTGGAGCCAATCAATCACCCACGACAATCTAGTGACTAGGTCAAGAATGTGTGGAGCTATACAGCCACATCCCCATACATCTTGAGGTAGTGACGCCAACAATATGAACGCCTTTATTTCAAATGTAAAAATTTTCAGAGAATGATGACAAAGGAATGAGAATGATTATCTGCAGGTCGGTACAGGCATTTAACTACAAAATATGAGAAAAATTGGAGACTAAATTAGAAGTTTCATGTTACTGTCAAAGTAGTTCCGAATACGATTCAACGGTGGGATTTGGTATTTGCCATGTTGAGCCTTAGGATTTTTATATGAGCGAGTTAGTAAGATTTATACTGTAATTGATCTTTGTACTCGATGAATCTGAAGGTAATAAAAAAGACTGCATATATGGCGAACTTTTGCTACTATGAAGTAAAGATGCTGTATAAAACTTTCGGTGGTAATATTGTACGTGCAATACATTTGCAATAGAAACCTGGTAGGATATAAGAAGAGTAGAAGGACACGAAAAATACATAGCAGAAATGGAAGGGACGAAAAGAGAAAATCCTATTTTTACGTTTTGTTACTTTCATAAATACAATTCAATTCCGCTGTTCGATGTCAAAACAACTCTTTGTCAATGCAATACAAAATCATAGGGCAAAACAGTTCTGGGTAAAGCCTTAGGAAACGAAAAGTGCCAATTCAATGTTGGAGTCATAGCTTGTGGAATAACAATGCGATATATCGATCGCAGGCCAGCGGGTAGGTTTCTGTCTGACC
Organism: Zootermopsis nevadensis; assembly: GCF_000696155.1. The sequence continues at coordinate 282,283 of NW_019059836.1, forward strand.
TCGAATAAATCAATTCATATCAAGTTTACACCTCACCATCGGTCACTGTCGCTGGAAATTATCCAATGTTAAGTGGATAGGTTCTGAATTCCATAACATTTGTGATGAAGTTTATTTTAGTTAGAGTGAAACATTCATCGTTCTAAACTGGCCATTTACTAGAGAACAAGCCCCACAAAACAAATTCAATAGATCTAATTAAAGTGTTTGATAAATTATTATATATAACATTCATAAAATCTACGTCGTCTTAAGCTCGATCGCCAAATTGATATTTTTATATTATGAAAATGCAGACCTTTACAAAACTGCCCTACATTCCAAAAACATTTACAATTAGGAATGTACATTGAAAAGCAGACATCTGCTTTCATCTTTAAAGGTAGCAAGCTTTTCAAGTTGCCGATATCTTTGCTACAGGTCTGAAACAAGCAAATCTCTTATAAAAGTTTATTAAATCACTGATAAATGTAAGCGTTTTTCTTTGCCATAATACCCTATGTAAGCAGAAGTCTAGAGACAGGCCGACACTTCGTCTAGAGGATTCTTACCAAATGTCTAAAAGGAAATGCAGTTTTAGAAGTCAATTGCGACGCGGAATAGGCTTGAAGTCTACAAGACATGATCCTTAAAAGAGGAGTGCAACAACACACATTAATCTGAAGTAAATTACTTTTTACGTGTACAAACGTAATGGGTATTATTTTTTACAAAACAAAACAACTTGAAGTTCATGAAAATCTCTGCAACGTCATTAGTTACTTGATGGTGTATACTCATTTACGAGAGCATTTTTTTGAAATTACGAAAGTAACGGACGCTTCAAATTTTATTTTTAAACATGTATATCTCTCAAGCTTTTTCTCTAATTAAAAAGGTAAATATTTACGTAGTGAAAAGGTTATTTACTTGATTCCGTAAATGGGTTTAGCGACTAAAATATTTTTAACCTTGGAATTACCACAACAAAAAAATATGGACAAAATATTATTTTTTATCTCTCCACAGAACCTTAAAACTCAGGATCCCATACAGTTTCCATTTCTGTCCTTCTTCGAAATAAAGAAGTTAAGAATCAGAGAGTAAATTACACAGGAAAGAACTGCATTTTTGTATAATGTCTGACAACTCCTGCGATAAAAAAATTGCTTTAAAAGTCGCATGTAAAGAACATCGCAAGTTCGATCCAGTGTCATCAGTCCAATTTCACACTTTTTGGTTATTAAATATTTACAGCTAATCAAAATAATGAAACAACGGAATGAAATTTCCACTGAGAAAATATTAGGTTGTTGAGTTGTAGCTTAGAAATAACTTCCATTCATGAAACCGCAAAAATAATTTGATTGAAGAATATACGTATCAAAACTATTTTCTTCACTGAAACTATTAAATAACCAATTTTCTCGGGGCAGATATAACAGAGTCCGTGAACGAGAAGAAACTTAGGACCTTATGTAGTGTAATATTTTTGACTGCACACAACACACGTAAATACACGCACTCAACGTTTTTCTCGATTATTTAATCCCTTCATCGCTTTCCAAATGATGGAGACAAAGCTGTCCGGCCCAGCATTCCAGGTAGCTGGCTCGTTTATCTCAATTCTACGCCCGGTCCCCAGTGGGAGTCACATTTCGCAATCGTCAAGCCCAAACCCAAACACTACCCATAGATTGTCCTATATGCCTAAATTGAGGAGGGGAAAATCCCTTTTACAGATGACGTCTTTCATGAAAATCTCTGCAACGTCATTAGTTACTTGATGGTGTATACTCATTTACGAGAGCATTTTTTTGAAATTACGAAAGTAACGGACGCTTCAAATTTTATTTTTAAACATGTATATCTCTCAAGCTTTTTCTCTAATTAAAAAGGTAAATATTTACGTAGTGAAAAGGTTATTTACTTGATTCCGTAAATGGGTTTAGCGACTAAAATATTTTTAACCTTGGAATTACCACAACAAAAAAATATGGACAAAATATTATTTTTTATCTCTCCACAGAACCTTAAAACTCAGGATCCCATACAGTTTCCATTTCTGTCCTTCTTCGAAATAAAGAAGTTAAGAATCAGAGAGTAAATTACACAGGAAAGAACTGCATTTTTGTATAATGTCTGACAACTCCTGCGATAAAAAAATTGCTTTAAAAGTCGCATGTAAAGAACATCGCAAGTTCGATCCAGTGTCATCAGTCCAATTTCACACTTTTTGGTTATTAAATATTTACAGCTAATCAAAATAATGAAACAACGGAATGAAATTTCCACTGAGAAAATATTAGGTTGTTGAGTTGTAGCTTAGAAATAACTTCCATTCATGAAACCGCAAAAATAATTTGATTGAAGAATATACGTATCAAAACTATTTTCTTCACTGAAACTATTAAATAACCAATTTTCTCGGGGCAGATATAACAGAGTCCGTGAACGAGAAGAAACTTAGGACCTTATGTAGTGTAATATTTTTGACTGCACACAACACACGTAAATACACGCACTCAACGTTTTTCTCGATTATTTAATCCCTTCATCGCTTTCCAAATGATGGAGACAAAGCTGTCCGGCCCAGCATTCCAGGTAGCTGGCTCGTTTATCTCAATTCTACGCCCGGTCCCCAGTGGGAGTCACATTTCGCAATCGTCAAGCCCAAACCCAAACACTACCCATAGATTGTCCTATATGCCTAAATTGAGGAGGGGAAAATCCCTTTTACAGATGACGTCTCGTTCTGCGGTGATAACTATGTGAATTACTAATGCATGTATAAGCTTCTGTCAAGTATTCAACCACATGCACGTTACAGCTTATTGGTTTCTGGGACACCTGGTGTTGATGTCAACTCTCCCGTTGTCCCGAAAACAATGATGAACATACGGGAACTGCGAGTAAGGTTTAATGGGTGGACAGGGTACAGGAGAAAGGCTGAAATTATAGTTACCACCAGAAATAGGTTTATCATTATGCTGACTGCATGTGAAAGGAAGGGAGCAGTGGTGCCCGAACGCTCAATACTTCTGAAACTACAGCTACCATAGGCCACACTCTTGAGCAATATCTGTCTGTACAAGATTTGAGATCCTCAGGGCGGTGAAGACGTTGATGGTCGTCTTTGGGTTGCACCGCCATGTATTCTTGCTGGTGTCTTGGAAAGTTTCGGAGAAAAATATTGTCTCAAAGTACAGCCATTAAGATAAAAAGACAAACATAGAAAACATCAATCTATTTCACATCTAAGAAACCTATTTCTAGAGAATTCATGTTAATATTATTCTCATACTTCAAACCACGGATTGAAAGTGCTCGCTTTTCATAAGTTCCGCACTAAAATTCTGAACGTATATCTTGGATCTTCCAGCCGATCAATAGAAAACAGTGAAAAGTATAAGATTTTAAATTTAAATTTGTCAGATATAACTTTTAAGTTAGTACTGTCGCCAAGTTAGCAGTTTTTAATACGCAAACGTTATTTCATTCGGTAACAGCAAATATATATATATATATATATAATTTAACACCATATAAAATCACACATGAAGAGCTCTGATGTTTCTCTAGTAATCGCCTTCTTCCGTAAAATAAATGTGGAAGTCACGACATTCCCAAGTTATTTAATTTCTATAAGTAAATCCTGCAACTTTTTCGAAGAACTGCCACCATAATAAATGTCGCTATCAACTAAATTCTTCGTTCTGCTGTCGCTCTTATATTGTTAATGTTAGGAAATAAATATATACAAAACATACAAATGTTTGGTTCAATCTACTGGCACGGTATTCATACTTATTTTCATAAATAGTAATTCAACGGATTCAATATTTAATAATCAGAGAAACAAATGAACGGATGAACAGACAGACATATGATGCAAAGAGGCTGTCTTATGTTTAGAATAACGAAACGAAGCTATTGGAGTCTCCAGAATAATATGGGTTCAAGCCCTTTTTAAACTGCAATAGAGAATTATATTTTAAAAATTAAACAAAAACCATAGTTGCACTAAGAAGCTCTCGGAATGCAATGCGGTGAAGGAGGGTTTAAGTCAATAACAGCTATAAATAATAAAAAGTAGAACGCGGTTTTAACTGTTATTAGAATATAAAGAAAGAGTTCCATAAATTTAATTTCAAGCGCCACTTTTTGGGATTAAGCAGTCACTGTTAAACTCGGCTAAGGGGGCTAATGCCACAATCTGAAGAAAATTTAATTTTCGTTTAAATTTTCTTAAGAAAGGTATGTTTATTATCTCATTCGCAGAATATGAGGAACTAGAATAGAATAACCCCGGGTAAGAAAGTGTTATACGTCACGTTACTTCACGAAATTGGTCCACTTTAAAATGCTAGTGGCAGTAAATATTCTTCTTAACGCGTCCTTAAAGATGCAGTCTTTCAAGTTTACGACGAATTTAAGGTTTTCCATATACTTTGTAGATTTATTATCGTAGCGCCATTAAAACTACTTTCGTACTTTTGGATATACGTATTTACCATACTGAAGGGTAGCGGTTTCTGTGTGCATTTTAAACTAACTTCTGCCATTGTATTTTTAAAACTCTCGTTGCTTCCATGTAGATTACCGCCTGCTAGCTCCATTACTAACAGCTTCTTACATTCATGCCCAAGGTAAAAACCTGAATTTCTTCCCGTTTCTTGAGAATAATTATTACGACAGATAACATGGGGAACGGATTCGTTTATAAGACGTATCTTTCTTTCTTTTCTCACTCTAGTCGCATGTCTACTGCACCGAGAAGGGGGCAAAAAAAGTTAGCGAAAAGTTCCCTCGGAAGAAACGAAGGTATGTATAAAACGGATGATTACTATTGTCCCGTTACTGGAAGAGACTCGAGAGAAATCTCGTATTCTTATCGCAATTTTAATTCTTTCGTCTCCCGTTTCCCGCGCTTATTTGCATATTTTTACATGGCAATGAACAGTAATTAGAAAATAATTTCTTTTCTCTATCCAACAGTGATAAATGTTGAGACCCAGAACAAGGTCGGCTGTTTGTGATTAGTTCAGTGCTCCTCGGTGCAACTGCTAGCCTCTTCAGTCTAGACCTTTGCCCGAAGATCCTATGGGGATGGAACAGGATATGAAGGAATGTGCTGCAAACCACACATCGCGTCGAGAGCCCATCGTAATGTCCCCCCTCCCCTCCCTGGTTCTTAGTTATTTAACCGCTGAATTAAAACACAGCAGAGTCAAACACGTTGTTATGGTGACCAATAGAGAAGGTTTGGAACGGAGAGCACTTGAAGTCCTTTAAAGTACGATAATTATGTCTAAATGAGTATTAATGCGAAAGAAATTAAGCCCTTTTAACCGAAACACGTTTAAATAATATTTAAGAGTTCGGCCCATTCCTCAAAGAACACAGGACATTTCACCATTACTAAGATCATGTGGCGAATGCCGTACAAGGGAATAATCCCTGTAACAGACTCACAAGACAGCCCTAATTACAAAATTCAGAATTACTGAATAATAAAGAAGGTATTGTAACCACATGCCTTTAAAGGGTTGATACATCACAGACATCCTATTTAGAAAATACGGCTCCCAGCGATATGTTGTACATGTTCCTACAGCACGAATATTTCTTACTTAACAACTCTGTTTCAACTACATGGTTTATATCGACTTACGATAAACGAAAGATAATTATGAATGGTGCGCATTAAGAATTTTGTATGAGGCATTTTGTATGAGGATTCAATCACGTGTTTTACAAAGGTATTAGCATGGAGAGACAGGAATCCATAGAGAACTTAAAATAACCGGCAACCCGGCCGAGATTTAAAGTTGGTGTATCTCGAATATGCCTATCCTATATGATTATTGCTACGTCAATCTACTCGGTCGGTCAGTATTAGAATGTACAGCATGCAACACTGAAATTCTCTAGTAACTGTGGTAAATCTTCAAGTTTGAACAGTGAAACGTCAATTTCCGTTACTAAAACACTTTAAATGACCTAAATTAGCTGTTAGTTTAAGGTATACTTGTCTCGTCCACTATAATCAAATATTCTGTAATATTCTGAGCTAATTGAGCTAAATTGAAATCGTTATTAGCATCTATTTTTTCCTTCACCGGGAAAGAAAAATACTTGATTAAATTTTCTCTCGGCAGAACATCTTTCTAAAGACACAAACAGGCCTATCTGTAGGGATTAATAGGGGCAATTTATAAAACAGTGACTCAGTCAAAGGCTTAAGATTTCGGCCCATTCCTCAAAGAACACACGACATTTCACCATTACTAAGATCATGTGGCGAATGCCGTACAAGGGAATAATCCCTGTCACAGACTCACAAGACAGCCCTAATTACAAAATTCAGAATTACTGAATAATAAAGAAGGTGGTACATATTGTAACCACATGCCTTTAAAGGGTTGATACATCACAGACACCCTATTTACAAAATAGCATGTTAGATTTCGGCGATTAGAGCGTCGAAGCACAGAGAATAGGTAAGCTCAATTTAGATTAATGGCTGGAGTAAGAAGCCTCTAAATCAAGTCCTGCAGAATCAGTCGGGCCCTGGGTAAGTCCACCAACAATGAGGTTTGACAGCATTCTTAATTAAATTCAATGTTTGGTAGAAAATGCTTCTGACGTTCTCAAGCAAACCTTTTATTCGACATTTTCAGCAAGTATATGGACGACATTAATTTGAAGTTAATAGACAATATTTATGGACATTATTCCAACAAACCTGCTGCTTATTACATACAATTACTTTGTAAAATATCAGTAATATTGGCAAGCTATTAGAGTAGGACATACAGTTGCCTTACTCAACTTTCACTTTTTAATTTAGTATTTAATATGTGTACAATGGGAAAGTATTTTCTACACACGATCGATTTTAAAACAGACTCAGCTATAAATCAAATACTTTAGTATTTTTAGTAGTATTTCATGAGCAAACTTGACGAAAATGACATCTGAAGGTTTGTTAAAATGGAGTAACAAGGCTTTGAAGCAGATTAATATCAGCTTGAATCCTGACACTCCATGCAGTCTCGATATGTATACATGTCATAACAATCGACAATATCCGAAGCAAGTCAAAGACAGACTATCTGGACAAGATCAAAGCAAATCTATCTGTAATTATTGCCGGTTTACAGTCAGCTGGAAAACGGATTGGTTTGTACTCTTTGTAACATGCAATGTGCTTCTCTGTGCGAAGCGGTTACTCGTGGCACGTGCCACCATTTTTAACTCTTAATTATTTTGCTAATGTCCATGTTATCTGAGATTAAAAACATCTGGAATAAGCGACAATATGTGCGGTACGTCTAGTACCCCCAATTTGATATATAATACAACATTTAAGGCAAAAAGTCAGGAGCAGAATTTAATTTTATTCCGCACGTGCAACACATTACAACAGACTTAAAGGTTCCTGAAAGTTCTGTAAACATTTTCAGGTCTTAAGCAGATAAATTGCTGAGACGTACCTGACCTAAAGTTATTTTTCCATTGGTATGTGCAGATGTACTGTAAAAGTGTACGTAACAATGACGCCTTTATTAGTCAATAATTATATTATTACATTATCACAGAGATAGATAATAGGTCAGATAAACTGGACTAATATCTGGTTATAATTGGAGGCACAGTTAAATAACCGGCCTCAATAATGAACAATGAACAATGGAGACCGATGGGAAGAAGGATGAGAGGGAGACCACGGAAACGATGGATAGACGACGTGGAGGAGGATGTGAGGACCATGGGAGTAAGGGGATGTAGAAGAATTGTGAATGATAGGACAGAATGGAAGAAATCCATCGAACAAGCTAAGACCCACACAGGGTTATAACGCTATAAGAAGAAGAATAATAATGAACAATACAAATAATGCAAGCGTAAAAATCCATAAGAACTGAATCGTTAGTTACATTGCTGATTTATACATCTGCATAGTACAAGTAGTAAGACATTCCTGTTTTCGCAGTGTCACAGGAACCGCATCCGATGAAACTACTTTCGAAAATAACATATTTTATTAAAGTCAGACACGAAATCAAGCAGACACAAACAGGCCTCCTTGCACTGAAACCTTGTCGTTCACAGGAAACACGAAACCCTCATTACACTGCAACCTTGTCGTTCACAGGAAACACGAAATACGTTGCACCTGCTATCGATAAATGAGTCGTATTGTTAACATTCTCCCGTGAAGGTACCGTCTCAGCTTTCAACTTCGGTATTTCACGCTTCATTCTTCCTCGATAACATATGTAAGAGATCAACAAACCACGTCTGCAGGAAACACAAAACTCTGAAAAACAAGAACTTGTTCCAGTGTCACTTTTTCCACGACGGCAAGGATTGAACGCGGTTTGCAAGGCTAGAAGCCATCGTCTATTAACCAAGACTATGTCACAACCGATGTCTGGTACACATATATTTCTAAAGATATTTTTCTATGATGACTTTTGAACTCATGGGGTTAATTAGTGACAGATAATACATGTACACGTACTATGCTTATAAACAATGTTCCTTTTCCTCCAAAGATCGTAAACGGGAGACCTCCGATTACATAGCAGGAACTGCAACGAAGACATTATGCATCTGCAAACAAGAACAGATCTATTTTCAACTACTGTATCGTTTTTTTAAATGTAATTAATTGGTGATCCTGAAATATTTTCTGGAGTTTGCAAAGGAAATTCAGTTTAATATGATTTACTTACCGTTTACAAACACAAACAAAGTTTCGTTTAGTAATTTAATCTTGGAAGTTACGAATAACCACTTAGTCGGTTACGACATTTTGCTGTTTTCTTAAGAAATATGTACAACAGCGCGATACGATCTATATAAAAATTCGAGAACTGACTAAAGATCATAGTCAATGATATTTGGGACCCAAATTAAAGGTGTAAATCACAAATTTAATTTACCTTTTTTAACGTCTCCAATTTTAGGTTCACAGAGATCCAGCGACACTCGTATTTTCAGAAAAACCTCATGCAATGTAGAAATGGTAGAATTTGCAGACGTTTCTGAGGGAGTTTGAGCCTCTTACTTCAGTGCTGCAAGAATTTCGACACCACAAGACCCAACAATAAATACACACATCCTGATAACCTGTATCCTCGCGTCTCTGGTACTTTACCTTAGGGACATAACTTCATTTCCTCTTCGTATTTTGAAAGATATCTGGATTAGGGTAACATTCATTTACAGTGAATGGAAAATAGTCGCTCTATATAAAATCTGGCAAACGCGGTGGCTGGGGAACTATTTGTACGATTCTCTTGATCAAGAATGTTTTTACTGTGCATGCTAAGCGAGACTACTGTCACCAGCAGGGAGATGCAAGCCCCTCCTCAACCACAGACCCCGATAAACGCATATTCTGTCATGTGGGGCAACGGATATGAACTACCGCGATGACGTCCTAGACGATTTTCAACATGAACAAGGCTTAATTCCCTCGTGTAGGAATATAATGGCGATGAGAAACAGTAGGCTAGTGGACCTAAATGTATGTGTGACGAGTATGGCTATCTTTTTGATTGTAGCTCCGTGTAGTCTGGTAGACACTTACCGACGTTTCAGGGGTCTTTGCAGCCTTCGCCATCAGGATGATCTATAGACCCAGAAGACAACTATCTTCGTATCAACCGCCGTGAAAACCTTAAATTCTACTGCATACATGACAAGTTTGAAGGGACAAAGTTTCAAAATTTTGTTGAGAGGCTAAAAACGAAATCCAGAAAGCAGATTTTAACATTTTATTAATGTCCTTATCTCTCTCATAATTTCATCCAGAAAATGAGAACATGTTTTGCTCCTTCGTGTCAAAAATTTCAATATGCGACGCTTTCAATAAAAATGCCTTGTGGCAGGTTCTCGCCAGAGAGTTGACAATGACGTCACTCTTTTAAATATCCCCATTGTGCACTTCACTTCTCCTTTTTAAATTTAGTCATAAAACTTGTTGATCAGACCTCGTAAGGGTTATATGTGGACAGGTAAGAAGTACGAGTGATGGTTAGTGAATTTAAAATTAGTCCTCGATATGATCTGTGCTCTGCCATCCATTAATTACAAACTCCAGCCACCTGAGCGCACAGTCGAAATACTGCAGAAAGCAAAGTGATTAATTAATTCTAGCAGGCTATTCTTATTCAACAAAATGCACATAGCTATAGTTTAGGCTTTCACTCACATGCACACTTAATACATATTTAAATTTTGTTCCGTGGGATGTTGGATTTCAGAGTATATTTTGTAAGCTACAGAAAACGAGCAGGAGACACTAAACATTAAAGTATTTTTACTGCTTCTAATCTACCGTACATTATTTAGTATTTTATAAATAATACTAAAAACACAATATAATCATAGCTTTTACAAAGTACAGAGTCCATCAGTTATCTAACTGCATGCCTCTAAATTCGGAGCAAAACAAATATTTTTGTTGAAAAATTAAGGTCCTTGAACGCAAAAGAATAGAATCCGTTTGATCTCTCTACTCATACAATTCTGCACAAAGCCGATTGCGAGCGACATACAAGAAAAATATCATACTAGCACTGGTCACCTTGAAGGCACACGTTTATTTCAACACGTTTCTATAATTTCTTTAATATAATTTATTAAAATGCGTCCTACCATCAGCACATTATCACTAATTAGTCCTCGAAGGCAGTCTGAAAAAATAAAGTTTAAAAATTGATGTGAGCTCGATTTAAAACATAAAACAAAATACCACTTAAGCTTAGAAACGGCTGACAATGTGGTATGGTTTTTATCATTAATAGGACGAGAAACTTCTCCAAGTATTTACTTCCATGGTTGAGATTTTATGATCACAGACTCTTTCAAAACGCTACTGTCTATTATTACACTATTACAACTATTTCTTGATTATATATGAACACTACTTAATAAGAAGGCATAAAGAGATACGTCACACATGAATAACCATATGAAAGCGACACGATAAGCCCATACGAGGCTGCCAACTGCTCGAATGTATACGAGAGTAATGCATGGCTATACATGCATGTTGGAAACTGGAACAAAAGCTGTGATTTTCAATAAGCGTTGGCATGGTTTCGCGTTTCAAGCATTCTCTTGCACTGAAAAGGTGACGCTTTGGAATTCGGACGCTGAGGCGACACTGGATACACAACCAGCAGCTCCCGACGGACGACAGAGGAAACACAATTTATGACGTGGCAGTCCGGAGTAGCCTACATGCTGTCTCACAAAAAGGGCATAGGTATTTTTATTCTAGTCGTATTTAACATGACTAATTGGAAAATAAACTCTACTCTGTACGATTTAACTTAAAACTCATATTTCAGGAAATAAACAGGTCAGGCTTGTAAAAGGGACCCATCAGCCCCTGTCCTAAAAGACGATTTTTAACTGCAATAGAAACTGCTAAGAGGGAAAGAACGTTTCTTATGAACAAAATAATAGAAACTGCCAAAAGGGAAAGAACGTTTCTTATGAACAAAAATGGAAAACAGTGACCTAAAATAAAGAATATGCTTGTTACATGAACAAAGTTTATAACAACAAAATTTAGTGAAAATATTAAAGCATTTATGAAAAACTTCCTGGAAACGATTAGCAACGGAGGAATATTATTCTATTCAATTCAATTCATTTAATTAAGTGCTTGACAACAGCCAAAAAAGGCCAATAACAGCCAAGCATAAACATAACTTGCTGTTTTAAATATTCCAAAATTAAAATAAAATGCCACTTTTCTAGGCATGAAAATTAGACACGAATTTCATTTGTCAACACTCACCTTTCAATAATACAGACTACTTGTAACAACTTCGAATTTGTTGTCGTCGGCAGAATAATTGTAAGCAAATCCAGTCCCAGCAGAAACACACCCCACGTGTTCAAACCAACGTTATTTAACAGAAAGTGGCTTCTCCGCCACAAATCACTAATCTTCGTTAGCACGTCCGTTATATTAATATGGTTAACCGCGGTTATCAACAGTTTTAAATATCTACACTTCAAATACAAAATCGGGTTTGCTGTCTAATCGATGCTGCAGATGAGTGTATCCAGGCAATGCATTTGTATTACCATAACGCCAATAGCAAACCACTGAAGAGAGACGCTGTGAGAGGGGAGGTTATGTATGCAGATTGAACTATGATCTATTTGCCTTTCAGTATGCTCTGCTTCATCCACAAATGGTTCGAGAACAGTTCACAGCCATATTCATAGCTCGAATTATTCTGATGGTGAAAAGCATTGTTGCTCTTTGTATTATATCTGTATGCTGTCAGCAAAGGTATTTACTTCTTGGATTCGTACGTGTATAGAAGATGGTGGTTAAATTGATAGACAACGTTCCGTGGAATTTCAAACACATTCAGTCAACGATTCAAATGGTCCTGCACTGACATCGGATCAACAGAGTTCCTACACATATCATTACGATATTGCCTAGATGTATGTTTGGATCAACAGAATTCCTACACATGTCATTACGATATTGCCTAGATGTATGTTAACAAGGTGGGTCATAAAATTCAAACATGTTTAGTCATAACGTCGTGAAAATACTAAATAATTTTTAAGGTAATCGTTATTTCAAGAAGAAAAAAAATACTGAAAGGAGAATTATGCATTATATAGACGATTATGTAACATTTTAATCTTAGAATAACAAAGAATATTTGAGTAAATCTGACTGCCATTTTAAATCCGTCGCTTATAATTATTTAGTACAGAACATTTTTAGACTGAAACAATGCCGCTGCGATTTAGCATATAAGTCTGAAATCATGTACGTATTGAAACGATTCTTAAGGAAGTTTTTGTGGTACAGAATGTGAAAGTGTATTGTCCGGCCCAAGGTGTAAAACATTTTCGACATTGTGGTATTTCACGTAGAAGACTGCAAACATATCGATGGACTCCGCAATCTGTTATAAAACGGAGGTTATGCATAAAATTTATAGATAAGTTTGCGGAAACCAGAGACAACAGATCCGAAATGAAACTCAGCGGCATCATGCATACGCCTGCTAATTACAATTCTAATATACAATAGACAGAAATTCCAGAAGTGTTACACTCATGTGAAAACATGTAAACTTGAATTCAATATTACAGACACGTGGTGTGATGTTTTAGGTTATGTTTGAGACCCTTAGGTTGCGTTGTGTTTAGCTATGCACCGCATTAAATTCTATTACGTGATAGGTATCTTGAGGTCACGTATCTGTAAATGACATTAACGTTTACGGAAATATCAACCATACATTTAGCTGAATGAGATATTTAAACATTTCAAATATAACTTAAATAGAATATTTCTCAATCTTAATTCTGCCGAACCTTATGAATCTTAGTAGACATACGTATAGTTGAGGTCTCAGACATATCAAGCTTATGTCGCAGTGATAACAATATAAGTCACGGAATTTTCCGAATACAGGGCATTAAATTTTTCAATTTCATTCGAAGGTATTTTTTTCAATCGCATATATCTGCCGATCTGCAGGTGTCTGAGTGAGCATATTCATGTTGGTTAGAGGTCACTCACATGTAAGTGTCATTTCAAAATCATGACAATATGAGTCCTTCGGTTTCCAGAATAAATGCTTTTAAATTTCTCAAGGTCATTCGAAGGTCATTTCTTCAAACGCATATAACTCTCGATCAGTAGGTATCTTAGTGCCCATATTCATGTCAGTTTGAGGACACAGAGAGATCAGTGTCACCTCAAGGTTACGACAATATCGGTCGGTGGATTAACCAAATAGAGGCCTTTGATATTTTCATGCAATCAACATTATACGCAATTACCGTTTACCTCATGCGCGCTACATGCCCCACTCATCGTCCTTGATTAGGTCACCTTAGTAATGTTCGGTTAAAAGTACATATTATGAGGCTTATTAGAATGCACATTTATCCAGCTTCCTGTTATACATTTTTTCAAACGCATATTTCTGGTGATCTGCAGGAATCTGAATGACCATATTATTGTCCGTTGAAGGTCTCGTATATATCATCGTCATGTCATAGTCACGACAATCCTATGCTAAATGGTACCTATATTCTGTTACGTAATTACAGTTTAGAATTGTTGATATTGATTTTTTCGTGAGAACGCAGTTGAACTGTGGTCAAAAGTTCTGTCGACATTACGGGAATGAAGGAAGTAAGAAGTTCTTTCGTCTGCAAGAATTTAATTTCCACCTGCGTGAAAAGTGTTATTATTTCATTCTTATTAATGAGAAATAAGTAAAATACCTTAACGTGTTTCGAAAATATTCTATTCCTTATTCCTGTAGGTAATTTCACACTTCAAAAGCGAATTGTTATTTCCCTTTAAGAGGCACTTTCTTCAGCGATAATACGTCTTGCTACGAACATCAATAAACGGACAAAATACATGACGATGTTTCCAACAATAAAACCCTTATATATCCTTCAATATATTGGCAGGTAGCACTGAATTGGAGCTAGTTAACGATCTAACCACTTCAGACTTTATTTTCTCTCGAAAGAATAAAAAAGGACAATGCAGAAAATCTCCTGGACGTGTTAAAGAAGGATTTGGACAAAACAGCGAAGCTAACAAATGACTAGTGAGCCTAGTAGCAGACATGCTATATAACTCCTAATCAAGTGTAGGGTGGTAAAACCAAGCCCCACAAGTCGATTCCAAGATTAGTGAGCGTTCCTCCCAACTGCTTGCTTTAACACCGGAGACCATGTGCTGACCACTGTGTCTTCCGACGACCGCTAAATTCATTAACGCTGGTCAGACCTGATTGGACACGAGGTGAGGTCAGTAAGAAATGACCCGATACCACGTCATCAAAATCGCCATGCGAATGGCCGCTGAAGAGCTAATGAGGCGACTTTAATACAAGAATGAACTTTACAAACAATACGAATAAAGGACGCTGTTCTTCTGTCAGTTTTCTGTTCCATTATACGTTCCTATAAACACAGAAGTCTTTTCGTGGCTGAGTGGGGGACAAGAGCATGTAGAAATTTCTGTTATGTTTCCTGGCTGCTAAAAAATTGTATAAGAATGAAGAAAAAGTTTCCATTCCGAAATTTAAATGTCATTGACTAATAGAAAATGTTAGAAAAGAAAGGACGCCTTAAAATAGGCTAGATATACAAATTATTAAATAAGTCAATACGTCAGGCTTCGTCTATTTTGTTCCTTTCGACACGAACAGCTCTACAGTTCAAACTCATTCAAATAAGGTTCCACTTAACAACTACTAATTTTAATGAGAATTAATTATTAAATATTTACGTCTCATTAAAATTATTAAATAACTGCGTCTCATTAAAACCAGTAGCAATTTTCCACTGCTTCGAAATGCAAAAGTACCCTATTAATTTTTAACCGAATAAATGACAAGTAACTAAATAATAATTCTCTAAAGGTCTGTGACAAACAGAACTATCGAAATGAAACGAAGCCGACAACATTAACAGCTTTCTATGAATAAATATAATTTAAAATTCTTTCTTTATATTGTATATGATTAAGAGATTAATCAATGCAGCATTGTAAGATCCTTATCAAAAGCGGGCCACATTGTATAGTGCACTTTGACTTTTATGAACAAAAATCCCAAGAAAAACAAATTAAATTCCTTTCCCTTCACTCAACAAATCAGAAGAAGAAGAATAGCGAGATTTATGTAGAAAAATTCTGTTGCATAAGAATTAAAACTAAGGCGTTGGTCAACCTTCGAACACCTGAAACTTTAACACGATGACATTTTTACTTTTTCGTCAGGAACAAACTTTTTAAAAGTACCAATATTTCTATTTTTTTAATAAAAAAAGCTCAGCGTTTTTGCCCACTCGTGAACCATCCTCATTAGCCTGCTCTTAAACTCAGGACTACGGATGCAAAGCAACTTTCCAACCACGCGGAACATCCACACTTTTCATCGCCTAGAGTTTTAAAACTAATTTGTGACTAATAATTCCCTCACAGTCGGTAGCGATGGACATCGGTTTTAAAAAAATACTGGAGATATGTGTTAGTACAAAATTATGTGTAAATACTACGAAGGGTTATAAATCTTGTAAGAAAAAATATAGACCCATACATAACATTTTTGAAGACACTGACACAGACTTAATAATGAATTCCCGATACACTTTTAACAATGTATTATGCGACGAAGAAATTGTCAAATGATAGAAGAAACCATATTCTGAAGAGCGTGCTATTAATTTTAGCCTACGTATTTATCTTTTGTAGATAAAAATTTTTTAGACTTATGATATCACCCACCTACCTATGTGTGTTTTTATATTCCCTTTCAACTTTCGAATCCGAATAACTAACTGTCTGTAAACGTTACGTAATTAAAGGCCGACCCAAGAACGTAAGGACTAACATCGCAGCAGATGCCCAGACTTATCAGATGGGAACTACAGCACTGTCGCGTAAATTATGATCCTTGAATGCATGACAATAGAGCTTATAAAATTTGTAACTTTCGGTAAGAATGTTTTTATGTTGTTAGAATAAAATGGAGGCTGTGCAAAAACTTTAATTTGGGTTTTATTTATATCTGACCTAAATAAAAGGTATTTTACGTATTTCAACAGTGAGCTTGGAAAATTAAGTGATGTATGAAGGTAGACTAGTGTTATTTATAAGTCAGCAATAGAAAACCCAGCATAAGTGTGAAAATGTTAGAACTTGTTCAATTTTAACGTACACGGAATTTTTACCTTCGTAGAAGACGAAAATCCTGCAGGAAGAGACACTAATAATGACAATAATAATTAAATTTTAAGCTTTATCTTAGTTTTTCATTAACAGCCAAATAGAAAATTATGGATATAAATTTACAACAACGTAACAATAACTGTAATAAAAGTGTAATAATGATCTATGACATAATTTCAAACACAATCAATAAAATAATTCACAAAGAGTGGGGATGCAGTCCCATGACCATCTACACAAAAGCTCAGTACACCAACCCACGAGATAACGATGAATTTATTACAAATATTAATGCACATTATTACATTATCTAAATATAACGCAAAAATAGTCTGAGGAATAGAAAAGTAAGCTTATGAGTTTTCCCAAAACTATTTGCGTTGGTGATTAATTTGTGAAACTAGCTGCTCTATTTTGAGCGGAAATGCTGTATAAAGGGAAAAAAAGACTGACAGCGAATGTTGTCCATTGCGAAGGAATGCATAATTACTCCTGTTAAACCAGTACTCTTAAATTAACTGAATGTAAATCACAAAAAAAAAACTCGCTGCATGTGCAATTAATTTAAGAGTACTCCAAGTAAGAAGAGGTGTAATGTATTTTCCACTGGTACCATTAATCCCATTTCAATCATTTTGAATGGGACAAGTACAAACATAACAAAAATTTCGGAGATGTTCTGTATTTCATTGGACATTTAACTAATGAACTCCACGGAGCACATTCCTTTCGAGAAGCTCAGCTAGACAAAAACATATCCCACTTTTTGTGGGACACGAAGGCTCATTAACGTCCATTTTAATATCATCCTCCCACCACTCCCAGGTATTCCGAGTGGCCTCTTTCAAATTTTACAAGCAACATTATACGCAATTGCCGTTTCCCTCATGCGCGCTACATGCCCTACTCATCGTCCTTGATTCGGTCACCCTAGTAATGTTCGGTTAAAAGTACAAATTATGAGGCTTATTAGGATGCACATTTATCCAGCTTCCTGTTATACCGTCTCGCTCTGGTAAAATGATCCAAATAAGAGAAATCCACTCTTGTCAAGTATTAAATTGTGCGTACGTAAGTTGTGACAAAACTGTGTAATCCAAATAGTAAATTGTGCTTACGTAAGTTGTGACAAAACTGTGTAATGCAAGAAGTCCAACAACTGAATAAATATGAGTGTTTTGGCGGAAATTTCTCGTTTCATATAAACCGTGAAAGGAGTTCAACAAATTAACATCGACTATAGACTGAGGGCGTTTGAGAACAGGGACCTGAATACAATTTTTGGACCTAAGAGAGACGAACTAACAGGAGAAGAGGAAAAACCATAATCAGGGGCTTCGTGTTTTCACCCGTCACCGAATACTAAAAAGGGGAACAGATTAAGGGCGTTTGAATAACGATACATTGCTTAAAAGATTTTCGCCTAAATCCTGAAGAGTCGATACCAAAGACAGCTTGGTAAACCTAGGTGTAAATGGAAAGGTAATATTAAAAATGATCTTAAAGAACAAAGTGTGAGGGTGTAGTATGGATTTACAATAGTTTGTTAGTGCATTATATCTGTACAATAAGCAAGTGTTATAGCTTGGTTGGTTACAATTTGTTGTTAAAGATTTTAGTCCTTATAAGATAATGTTTGACTGATTATTTATCCATGGTCCACTGTGTACATGTACGTTTATAGCACAGCGCAGTACAGCCATTGCAACAAGATCGTATTAAAGCCCGAACTATGCTAAATCGTATTATATCCATTAATTAAGCAAAGGTAATTAATTATTTTAATTCTTGTATGCCGTTTTGTTGCACTTGTCAATAAAAATGCGTCTTTTAAGTAAAAGTTTGTCATTCTCGACAGGCACCTCCATAGCAGAAATACAATACATAATACAACGAAAAAAAGACCTATCGCGGTTGCTATATATTTTATATATACAGGCCTCTGTAATGCAACAGACAGGATGAATCTACGCGTACAGCAAACGCACATTCGGTGATAGCTTTCCAATACGTTCAAGCTAATCCCTACGCAACAACACAAATAAAATCCAACTGTTACCCCAACCACATGCGCAAACACAGAGATCATTTCCCGCCCTCAACCAACAGTTGGAATCACCACTAAATAACAGGGTATAAACGCTAAGCTGTCTGCGACACAGGACAAAATCCGAAGGATTTCACGGTCCAGGAAAATACGTCACATATACCAACTTCGTTGGAATGGATAAATGATCCACCCGGCACTGACGTTGTCTGCAGCTGGTTCAATGGACGGATAATCTTCCTGCATGACTGTTTGCACAGTAAATAGGGGCCCGGCCAATGGACAGCTTCTGTATATTATACACAGTAAAAGAGTATACTGGCATATCCTTTTGGTTTCATCGTTCTATTTCTTTTTTTCTTTTTTTAAAATAGAAAAGTTTAGCCATTATGATTTATGTACTCTCTGACTGATATTAGAGGCAATTCAAAATCTGATGATATAATGATTGAATGTTTGTGGCAGTGGTTGATATACCATAAGATATATCTAACATATACACAACGTTTTACACCTGAAGACTGTCGCAAAGCCAATTCATTGGTTGTGTCCATCAGATATAACCTACATCATACAACAGGCCCCGTCAAACATAACACTGGTACAATGATTACATTCAGCACTGAAAAACATAATAATTTGCTCTGAAAAATCAATGTTATAATCACCGTGTTATTTTGGTAGCCGTAACAACTCGATTAGAAAACAAAGGACGACAGGCGAAACAGCCGAACTTCAATTCCGGGACAAAAGAGAACTAATGTGGAGGCCAATGACTGACATTTCGTACAACGAACCACGAAAAGAATATAAAGTCATGGGACAATAAATAAAAAAAATGTTTGCTTCTTATAATCATGCGTCGAAGTTGTAGGCTAATTCAAAATGTTCGCTGTTCTCACACAGATCCCATGGAAAACGCTTACATGGATGTCCCAATCATGCGTTCCAACATCTTCCTTTTTCTTTCAGTCGGGCGTTTATTGTTCCGAAACTAACTAATAGCACCATTAAAAGATGTTGAATAACGAATGAGTTCAATTGCATTTGCATTCGAAAACTACATACTTTCTACCTTGTAATTTGGTGAGATAGGGTACAAATAAACCACTGTGCACAGCGTGTAGAACACTCTGTACTCACCGTTCCGTGTAATCTGCCTCAGGTCGAGCTATGCCGGCCGTCTCGCTGAAGACAAAGATCCGAGAAGATCCACGATACCATTTGATGCTATGTAGGTCGCCACATTTCTCCGTATCCACATCACATGGAAGAAAGATGTTCTCTCCCACAAGACCGGACAAATCGCGTTGCGGCAATCCTGAAAGACACAAGGGAACAACAGTTTTAGACGCGCCTCCCCTCTTACATCACGGGTGGCAAACTTCAATGCCGACGCAATAAAACCTTTAATTGTTTTGTTCAGTAAATCCGTGCCCTCACGTAGCCAACATCAATGTTACCAGCCGAACTGTGAGTACAGTACAACAGCTGCACATGAAGTGTTTGTACAACTTGTGAGAAGTGTTAAATGTGAGTACTGGGAGGTCAGATGGGTCAATTAAGCAGTCCCGTAGACTCTGTCTCGGCGAGTCCAGTGTCCGTGAAGCGGTATTTTATATCTCGTAGCAAATTCAAGGGAAAGCAGCCGGTACGCAACACATCGAAGAACGTTTGACACATTTAACGTAATAAGATGACCAAACTGAACAAGTCTTCTTGAAAGTATTATATTACACGATAAATTTATTATTACGTAGATTACACAATAAAGCTTAGACGTCAAATTAACCACACATGAATCTATACATTAATTCCATGTAACATGTAGAAACTGACAGTGAATAAAATAGAATTACTGCAAATAATATGCCATCTAATTTGGAAGATTTCGAATGTCCAATGAATGATTGAACTAATAAAAAAGTTAAAATATGCTGTAACTATCCTTCACGTATTCACAGAGAACGATTAACTATAGAGATATAAAAATTACACACAGTGCTTCTAAATTGGTCTTTATTATTTTCAAAATATTCTCATAATCCCTTTACACAAATCCTTCCGATAAAGATCCGATATGAATTTAATTACATTAAATTGCTTAACCTGTTTTGTGGCTATAACTACTTACAAATATGTGAATATTTTGATTTTAAATTCCTCTCAGTAAGCCTACACCCAACCTGAACCCTTACGAACTAATAACATCGCGGTCTTCCGAGTTCTTAAGCACGGAACGAAAATACCATTTACCGTAAAACCTCTACATTTTGTGATGCGGTAGATCCCCGAAGAATACCCTATTTTTCTTAAGTTCGCTTTGTTTGTAGAGGGTACAACATCGCAGCCTCTCAAAATTTATAAGCGTACCGACTTTTCAGTTTGACAACGATTTCTACGTAACCACTGAAGTTGGTGATATATCATAAACAAAAATTCTATCTCGAATATCTATATTAAAAATACAAAGAAGACGCTGATACAAATGTTAGAAGTACCAACAAGTGCGAATTAAAACTCGGTGATTTTCTTAGGCTTAATTGTTAATTTATAATTTCAGCTAGTCTCTGTATACTTCTGGAATAATTTAAAGCAGACTACGGTCGAAAGTTCTCTCCAAAGCCTCCTTCTCTTTACGACTTCTTTTATTTCCGTTATACAAGATTCATTTCCTCCACTGCTAATCGATTATTGAATTTTGTATGAGTTCTCTAAGGCACGAAAATTCTATAAGTAAATTGCTTTAATGGACTTCTATCGCTTAACTTTCTTCTTATTTCCAGCGCGAAGCAAACAAAAAATGCAACAGGACTGATGTATACTTTGCATTAAGTTAAAAATTCCAGTTTTGTTTCTCATTGAGCAAACGCATATCACAAGTACGTGTAGTCTATAGTTCAACATTAAAGCTTATCTCTTTGCTTTTTAACGAATATTTACGGTGCGGCTTTCCGTCAACAAGGGGCTTCAACATTCCCTTACTTCCGTTAAAATAAATTCTGAACGCAGTTGACACACTACTACTATTTGTTCTGTCGTTCGACAGATACCCATCTAAATTGATCAGTGATGTACAGTGTAAACAGCAGAGCTATACGATTAATTGAGCGATTCCATTAGTTGTGCTTTCACGCATAACGCTTTATTTTGCCTTTATTTCTGAGGTATATATATATTTATTTATTTATTTATTTGTATTGATTTTTACTCAGAAAAGCTTTAATATATATTCACATCCACTACGCTGAGAGCCACAGAATGTGGACAATCAAGATGCACTCATCGCTCAGCTAATTACTTCAAAATGTTTTATGGGTGAGTAAGGATTCAATACAAAATCATCACAACATACGGGAATTGTCAACTATTTTACGTTTTTCTCTTAAGCTTCTTAAAGTGTTTTCCCACAGGAAGAGATGATGCACAGATAAAAGACAATCTGTGTATTTATATCGTACAAATCAACGTTTTAAAACTCCCTGGATTCAAGACGTTTCACGAATTAAGAAAGTGACCCTTATTGTTTCAATATTAGTTTAAAAAATTAAAGGTTTTCTAAATGTCGTAAACGCTGAACACTCCTTTCAGAGCAACCACTAATACTTGTTAAAACACGATGTCATATCACGTACGTTGGCTGCCTGTTGCTTCAAACACATTTACATATGACGGACCAATTACATGGCTGCTGCTGTTATCTTGATTATTGATAGTTACCTCTCAATGAGCATTAGTACAAACGATTCGTTACTGGACAGATTTCAAAATACAGAGTTTGTCTGTCGACAAATACTAAACGTTTGCACAGTTCAGTGTTTGCTAGATGATACTGTTCTAGATTATATAAGCGAATGTTCGTCAACAAAGCTGCAATTCAAGCTCGACATATTCACGTTGTAATTACGTATTTAATCTACCAAGTACGTCCAAATTTCCAGTATGTAGGAAGTAGTTTATATGATACTATAACTGCTATTCAGTTCAGTTCAGCTTTCAGATATCAAAATTTAGAGTTAAAATGTTCGTTATTGACGCAAGGTTGGTTAAAGAAAATATTTTGTCACGGAAAATGATGAAAGTTTACTTAAATAAGATGTCAAATGCTATATTATTTTGTATGATGCAATCAATGTATTGGTACAATAAATAATGAGGTCTCGGAGTGTAAAATTTTGCTTCATTTTTTTTATTACAATTTTAAATATATTTGACTGCTCGCACCTAAACTAACGTAAGATTCCCTACAAAACCCTTTCCTTAATCGGAATGTAATACTTCAAAGATTTATGGCTCTTAATTTAAATGTTTTCTCTACAGAATATGAATATAGTTATTTTTCTATTTATCTAACCGGTGTGTTATTTTGATTTGTTTTTATTAACCTCAACTTCCCTCACCAAATCACATAACTGCTTCTTATAGTATTATTCACACATTTACTTAAACAATATGCTATAAGCATTTCTGCAGGACTAGATCCAGTAAATTATCCTATAAAGCAGTAGTCCTTATGTTACAAACCTTCTGCTATTAAACTAGAAATGCTTAATAAAAATTACTAATTAAATTTGTCGTAAGACGTTAACCCTTGAAGTTACGAAAATATCCTTGGATCGAGAAGACACTTTACGCCCAAAAAAGGTCACGAGTTCCTAAAATCCTTTGTCCAGTTTTGTATTAATCAGTGTCCTCTAGAGGAGTGGGGTTAAGTTTTCTTACAAATGCTTTGACGTCAGTTTAACTGATTTTCCTCTAAGAATAATGACATGTATAAATACATGCACACACGCAATCTATTTATTTCCTAATTGTTACAAGCTGAAACTCATATATTCATTTTAAGAAACACACTTAAATTTGTCTAGGTTCCTTAATCTATTGATGCTTAGCTAGTGAATGGATTTCTTTATTATTTTATTTCACAATTTTTACTAGTTTCATTCTGTACTGATACCACCTTTATATTACACTGATTACTTTATTCCGATGTTTAAATTCTTCTGTAGAAAATCTGAAACCATACGACCCAGGTCACAATTGTTGTTTCTGGCATTACATCCACTTACTGAATGTTGTCTCCCGATTTCTTTATGGACAGAATATTTCCAATGCAAAGTTAGTTTAATCAGTTCAAATTCGTGTTCTGCTCATCTTCTCCTCTGAGGTGTTCGTTCCTGTTCTCCATCTCAGCTCCAACGAACCCGTATTTCGATTATGATTGCCACAGCAGAGAGATATACAATTGGCACACTTACACACAATCAGTAAAATATTACACAGATAAATAAATCTCTAACATAACACATCCAAAGGAAATAAATTCGCTTGCAATATACTTTAACGGGAGGAAAGAGCTTTAGAAAAGTGAGAGAAATGGCAGAGTATTACTGCTTTGGAAGGAATTTTCTTTACTCCATTCTCGCGGGAAAACAGATTTGCATACATTGATACGACCAGCCTTTGGTCTTTCTGAAACTCATCCGTTCTGTAACCGTTCCCCATGGCTGTCTTTTCCGCTCCACGCATCGGAGAGAAACTCGTTGAGAAGAAACTGTTTTTTATTCTGAATAGATGCCAAAAATTGCGTCAGTAAATATAAGCACTTCAGGGCCTTGAGGACATCCATATTCAGTGTTAGAGCTTTGCTTCATGGAAAACAGAAAAAAATCCGAAAACACTGAACGTAATGGGTTGAAGATGCATTATATCTGAGAACCTCAAAACTTGGACGCTATTTAAAATATGAATACATTAAAGTAAAATGAAACCTCCATCAGTCAGTTAAGGTTACAATATAGATGAGAATAAATTAAAGTTTAAAACCTTCTGAGAGATGCAGAAGCATTTATTGACCTACACAGAAATACGAGTTCAGAAACGTTTTGACATCACAATACGAAAAAATGCTACCCTTTAATCTGTAGCCCTATCTCGTAATTTTACAAAAAACAATTAAACAACGCGGAAAACAGCATATTTATACATTAGGGAACGTTCCCAGACAAAAAATATTGCAACTGTGAAAGAATTCCTAGATTTTAAATACTGAAGACGTTTGTGACCATTTTGCCAAAGTGGGAGATACTTTATTAATAACAATACGAAAATCAGGTAGTCCTATGTAATGCTTTCTTGTAAGAACCCTTACATTTTACAATTGACATATATCAAACCTCTCCGCATGGCACAAAGGGTAACTGGAGGCCTGTTAAAATTAATCAAAAGAAGTTAAAAATGTTTTAACTGTCGGAAGTATGGTCACACATTATGCACACATGCACAGTGCAAAGTGGACCTTGTATTAATTTCCACGGTTAATTTACAGAGTTCTAACAGCAGCAGCTTTGGTTGAATCAATAAGCCTGCATTACTGGAACAACTTCTCTTCCTACACACTTTAGTTCTGCCTTGCCCTTCAGTACGAGCTTAAGTAACAGTACAAAAGTACACAGAGAATAGTTGTATACGACCACACTTAAGAACACTCTAATCCATTCTCAAGGGATTGCTATTGTGACGACTTTTCGAAGCCTTCATGCCCAACGGACTAGACCATATTATAAACACAGAGCTTGGCAATCATTAAAATTCCCAGCGGCGAATCAATTCCAAGTTAAGGCCATTAAGTACTGTTTTAATACAGGTCTTCCAACGCGCCACATGCGTGTGTAACAGCATACAAAACACTTTAACGGACCGCATTAATACACAGCACCTGGTCATTACAAGCTTAGGCTTTCCCTTATTCCACTGTCACAAGGCTCATCTCACCTCTCATCTAGTGTTCAATTAAACTCTTAATGACAACCTCACTCCCTTCTATTTCCATTCTCGTTTCATTATCTCCCGATGGCATTCGCATAGAAATGTCCTTCTGTCTGTCTTCACGCACCTCTTTCTCTGTCTCTTGTCAACTACGCTTCATTTGTCTCTCATTGCTATGCAAATTGACAGGTTGGCTGTGGTCAGCACGGACCTGTGACCACAACGGTACAAGATGCCGCCCTTGGTTCCACGTGGTTGAATCAGAGAAGTAACATGGCTTACAGTGACTATTTATCAGCCTAACCATAATTATGTTAGGCATTAGGAAAGCGAAGTTATGCAGAACGAGTAGATCTTCTAAAAATGTTGGTACATTTACTTCCACAAACTGACGAACTAATTCCATGGAAAAGAGTCATTTTTGAGAATCTAATAGTCGCCAACCACGTAATAATTCTTCCGGAATTTTATGAACAACTAATAATAGTCGCCAACCACCTAACAATTCTTCCGGAATTTTATGAACAACTAGTACCAATCTTGAGCTAAACTAAAATGGTCTACGTCCTCACAAAGCATCTCTTTCACTCAATGTAATATCACACACCTCCACCATCCAAGTTCTCGTCTTAAAAATGGTTTGTTCCGTTATTTCAGACTTTGCTATTAAAATTCTGAATTATTTCTGATCTGTCCTATGCTACACACATCTTATCCTCGTTAATTTTGGGCTAAAATAGGACACCTTAAAATATCCTAACACCAAGGAAGACAGCTTTTTATCTGTTCTGAAGTCTGAAATATCTTCTGGATATGTCTAGTGGCTGTAGCTTGCCACTTTCAGAAGGCAGTGGTTGATTAGGCATCGTTTCCCATGAAGGCACGCTTAATTAGACATAAAACCGAGCCAGTCATGATTAGATTTCACTCGAAAATTTGAAATGTCATTTGACTGTCAATCAAAACGATCCGCACTATTATCAACCGATCATTGTAATAGACCTATATCATTAAATTACAAAGCACAGATTTGATAGTTACTGGCGTAACTCATAAACACACTGATCCTTCTCTCAGCATGTGCAACGCTTCTCTTGCCTCGGGAAACATATAATCACTTTAATCAAGCCACTGGACAGCATACTAAACAGCAAGTCTCCCAAAGCTCATGTACGCTACTTAGATTAACATGAATACATACAATGACAAACGGAAATGCTATTCGAAATACCCAGACATAAAATTAAGTAAACTGTCGTGACACCAAACGTATTGTACGTAACTAAAAACAAACCGAAACCTAAAAGAGTCAGATAATTTGTTTATAGTGAAAATTAACAGATCCCTTGCTGTACTATAGAATCGAATTTTTTTAACTAAATCTGATTCCTGTTCTAAGTTACAGAAATTTATGTTCTATAAAATAGCGCAGAGGTTCCCAAACTTTTATACCATGCGCCCCATTCAAAATATTTCATAAATTTCACGCCCCCTTCCAGAACAAGTGCGAAAAAACAAATTTGACCTAAAATTTAGACATGAGTATACATTTTTTGAATTTAGTATATATTATTCAATACATTTAATTTAAAAAACTGTAATAAAATATATGCTTCTTACCTGGATTAGTGGGATGCTCTACGAGTCTGAATTCTACAGCATTGTAAGACAACTAAACTGCCTCAACCAAGCAAAGGATGTTAAATATTGTTTCTCCATATTTCGTTAAAAATGTTTTTCATACAAACAACACGGGCCCCCCAGGGGGGCGCACCCCCACACTTTGGGAACCTCTGAAATAGCGTATTTCTTGACGTATGTCTCAGTGCTGTCACCCATAAATTTAAGAAAATAAAAGAAGTATTGACACTTTTCTATAATATTTGAAATACATATATATATTATTAAGTGACAATCGATAGTAGGCCAAGTATTTATACGCATAGATTTATCATAAAAATTGAAAATAAATAGTGAAATTAATTCACATAGAAGTAATGTTAATTTAAACGTTTCTTTCACTTCTAAAAGCAAAATATTAAAACATAAGTAAAAAATGAATGTTTTAAACCAATGCCCAATGAGAAAACCGGCGACTAAAATTTCGAAGGAAAAGAGGAGAGAGAGAAAGCAATTACAACCCACGTTTCTTGGGGAAAGAGGAGATAAAATTCCCAGAAATGACGCAACCTAATATTTGTGTCGCTTTAGCTGCTGTTTTCGGTCCATTTCTTCCATTCTCTTTCTGTTTCTTCCTCATCAGTAGGGATTCTTTATTCTCCCTAGAAGACCGGAAATTGCCCGGTGCTAGTTTTCCAATTTCCTGGGAGAATCCCACCACCACCTTCCGAGGTTGTCGCTTTTGTGTCTGATCGCCTGAGTGCGGCCATGCATTCATTAGCAGGTTTTTGTTTTTCGTGGCATCACTTCACACTCTCTTGGCCAGAGACACGCCACAATGAACCTTCTATAACCAGGAGGTTGTTCCATACCTCTTCTTCTCGTTCATAACTTCATCCCTTTATAACTATGTTTTCCAAACAAACATACTTACTCGGATATGCAGAATTTAAGCAGTCTTAGAGTATCGGCAATTACTTATTCTGCATAGTAGTGGCACTAAGATCCCACCCATTAGTAAAAAAAGTAAAGTGTGTCCCACTATACGCCATGTAGGCGTTTGGGGTGAGTGGAGGTATAGCTCCTCTCTTCCTTGACCTCGGCACTAGATGGGGGTGAGTGGTCAGCATCACGCCCCGGCCGGCTTTACCCCGGTAAAGGACCCCGGTACCCATTGTAGAGGAGGCCGGGTGAGCCCCAGAGCCGGTCTGGACGCAGAGGCTAGAGGAAAAATCCTCTGCCGCCGTCGGGGATCGAACCCCGGTCGTCCAGCTCGTAGCTAGTCACTATACTGACTGAGCTATCCCGGCTCATCCACCCATTAGGTAGTTTCTGAAAAAAGGAACTAGAAGTATATTGGTTGAAATGAAAAATGAATTCCGTCAGCTACAACATATTTACATTCTAGGATTAAATATGGCCTCTAACTAACTCAAGATATGGATTAGTTTTTACGTCTTTTAAACATGGCAATGAACTTTTGGTGTCTCAAGAGGCGGGTACTTTGTGGCTAGCCAAGAGACTATCAGCTTCTAAATATGAACACTGCTTTATGAGGCTAGCTAACTGTCTAGTCATAAGACCATAGAACAATAGGGCCTTATTAATGGCACTGAAAAAGTGACAAAGTGTTTCTTTTAAGTAGGATTTGAGGTTCTGGCGGCGGTGAGTACGAAAATGGCTGTCTTCTGGGTTGTAGCGCCTTGCCTCCAGCAAGGACCTCTAAAACGTCGGGAAACCTCTAC
>NW_019059836.1:311258-385670 GCF_000696155.1 Zootermopsis nevadensis
GGTAAACTTATACCAGATTACGTGGCGCTACAACCCAAAATACAGACATCTGCGTTTCTTTTAGTTTGCATAAAGGGAGGATGCAATTGTTTAATTCATCGAATTTTACTTCAATTCGTGTTTAATACAATGACCGACGTTTAATATGAAGATAGGAATCCTTGTATCAGTACTTACTGTACACAGTGTAGACTTTATCCAGACTTTTCTTCGGGACCAGTGTTGCTGAATTAACTTTTTAATGGCAACGAGTCTACGCAAAATACAAATCACGTAACATTTAAGCGCAGATACAATAACGATCTGGAACTGAAGCATGGTCTGAGAATGTGACTTGGCTTTATGCCCGCATCGCGAGCCGACTGGGAGATCAACGGAGATATCACACTGAGTTAATTTCAACCAGCGCCCTATGACATTGATGACACGGCATGAGAGATTTCTATTCGTGGAC
This sequence comes from Zootermopsis nevadensis, assembly GCF_000696155.1. Next base: position 311,713 of record NW_019059836.1, read on the forward strand.
ATGCAAGATGTAAAACGAGGGTCCATCAAATCACAGCCATTCACTTCTTGTCTCGTCTCCTTTTTACTCAGCTACAGTAGTTTTTTTATTTGATTATCTCTGTTCTGCTTGTGCCCATATTTCTTTCATCAGCTCTTTCCCCCCTTAACGCTTTCACTCATTGGTGGAAGTTAATCTTCCATGCCTCCTATTGGTTATGTGGTAGCTGGAGTAAATGACTGCCGAGTTTTTTCGCTTTCCGGCCCTCTTTCTGCTTTTCACATCGTCCCCGTCACTAATGAAACGCAATGCCTTTTGACCTCCTCTCTTTCATCTCATTATATAAAAATGTTCCAGCTCTTTTTATTCGTGTCCACAAACCTCTTCCGCCTTATCGTTATGTGTGAGGCTTCTCGTTTCCCCGACGTGATTTTATCCTTGAATGAACCAGGGACCGCAATACTGCTACAAATGCAATTATGGCCCGTGGCAGTAGCCCCGAGCATTAAGCTGCCAGGTCTGTTACAATTTCAGAATTCATTACCTCATCTCCGAAGTTCCTTCATTCGAATCGTTTACATTTACTATGATACAGTATTCGTGATAGGTGTCTCTTTTATTAGATCTCTCTTCTTTTATACGGGCTTTCAGGGCAAACAATTTTCAAAATCTTTTTATACAAAATTTCTGTTTTTGTGTCGTATGTGGTAAGAGATGTATCATTTTCTCAATAAGGGAAATGATTTAGAGAGTGATCTAGATTGGTGATCTAGCTTTGTTATTTGTTTTAATTTGATTTTTGCTTTTATTCTGTTTCCTTATAATTTTTTTGTATTTTTGTATTATTATTTGCCTGTTATAGGCTCTTTGCTGCTGGCAAACACTGAAATAAAGGAAATGAATTGAATTTAGAAAGATTCATTCTCTTCGTTGTGGGTGTGGAAGCTTCACTGCTATGAGTCAAAACTGATATCGTGAAGCGTATTTTAAATGTTAAGAGATGTATCAACATATCTTTACACTTATTTCTTATTATTATTACCTGAAATGATTTGTCGGAAGCAGGACTTGCTGCTAGCTCTTCATTGCCCTAGTTAATACCATTTTAATGTTTTCACACAATAACAAAATAATCTCCAAAATATCGAAACAAAGCTAAGAAAACATAAGTCAGTCAAGTGCATCTAGTTCTGACAGACGCTCTGCAGGAAACACTGAACCAAACAGGGTGAGAACAATGGTAAAAAGTGGAAATGTCTGAAGAGAAGAAACTTAGAAAATCACTGCGTTCCGTGCCTCAGACAAATTTCATCACATCATATACGAAATTGTTGAAATCCATAATACTGAAATTGACAGAACGTACGTGTGCTCACATAACCATACTCACGAAAAAATTACAAATATTAGCCTATACCATTTTTTTCGGAAACAGTCTAGGGGTTAAATTTAGCATGAATATCACACAGATAAACCGTTATATTCGAATTCATGTCCGGAATTTACAAATTTTTCTTTTTAACAGAAGCTGACAGAATAAAACTTAAAACAAGATATTGCAGAGAGAGAGAGGGAGGTAAACAAGAACACCATTTACACCCTTAAGCCGTGTTATTTATTGCGTTGTTGTCACGCTCCGAGCTAACTGGCTTCCCCTTTCTGAAGTACGCCCGCAGTGGCTGGTCCAGCGACTACCATACGATCCGCAAGCTTCCAACACCACACCGCACTATAAATTAGTTGTTATAGATCCTTGGGCATTTTGATGCATTACTTGTGTCGAATCTTACCACTGCATGCACTCACAAACTGCTTCTTCTTTAATTTACAAAAACGTTCAGAAATTTGTAAAATCAGACTGAAATTACAACATAACATTCCCATTGCCAAATGGCAATTCAGTTCGTATTCTTTCTGCAATAAATTTAACAAAGTTTAAGCTTTTATAACTACGTTACTAGAAATAAAGTATGCGGTTCTGTTCAGCCAATTATCCTTCAGCCCATCTCAACGCTCCATATCTGCAGCACAAATAAATTTTTGATTTCTATGTTCTGAACCGAATTGACTGAAATGATAAAAATCTATTCAAAATTTGAGACCAGACTTCTACACACCTATGAGGGGTACTTTCAAACCCCGCATATGGGTTAGAATCCTGAAGAGATGAACAGTTGTAAATAAGTGAATTATCAAAACTCTGTGACCGGAATTCGATTTCTTAAATAGTGTTATAATTTTTTCTATTCATTGAAGAATTTATAAAGTTATCCGGTCACAAAGTATTTTCTGTGACAGCTAGGTATATCTGATGGCTTCTAGGTCAGGGAGCGATACTATTCACATACGGCTTCAAACTGTTGGTCTGAGAGCACCTATTTCTTTACCTGAGGCCCACCCAGCCATCTCTCCAACAGTTTATGTTGGCCGAAAGAAACGTACTGTCCTGAGTGGCTCAGGATTAAAGAAAATACAAAGTTGGTCTTGAAACAGCCATCAGATCATTACGATCTTAAAATCAATTTACCAATCAAATTTCTTCGTAAAAAATTAATTAACTATATGACACTTAGAAGCTGAGCTATCAAATGCCGACATTAGTTAATATTAGTGATAATTCATGACGACCAGGAAGTCCGAATTAAGAACAAAGACGTGTCCACGAAAAAAGATCTGCTATCTCACATTCGAATACAAATTAATGGATGTATTTTAAACGCGGAAGTTTGCAGTTCTAGTCACACAACATATCCACCACCTGGAAGGCCTCCCGTCTTAAGTTCAGGACAAGTTCTAACCTCACACCACATTTAATGTCCCAATATGCCCTGAACATGACAATTTAATCAAGGATTTATATCAACCATGGAAAATAGTACTTTAGTAAAATATGGTTTTCAAACACAATCCTTGCTAATATCCTTTGCATTCATACCCATTTACTTTAGACATAAATCTACTGTCGCAGAGCAGATCGAAATGCAATGACAAATCTCAGCGCTGCTACATACTACATTTATCTACAAATCGCAACAACTTGACAGTTTCCTGTAAAATTTCAGGGAACACCATGTGCAACTCCATCGCTTAGAAGGTTACTGAATTATATCGTAAAACCAAACTGACTTTAATTCACAAATAAAGTAGTAACAGTATTAAATATTTCTTAGTGACTCAGTTTCAATTCAAATCATTCCAGAGCCCTTATCGTCCTAGCTTTTTATCTCACAACAACAAATTCTTCTTACATATCGATTTCCTGCACCTTAAAGGCAATGGGGTCTGCTCAGTGCAGCTAATGCCTTCCCCCTGTTTTGGTGGTCTAAATCCTCCTCTACAGGGAATAGACACAGTCTGATCGAAGCCATGTCCTACCTTGTGTTTCTCATTGCCAAAGTGCGGCTAATGCAGCCAGGCCAATTTGTGACCGTCGGTTATATCTAGCACATTGATGAGAAGGGACGAAATTTTTACACCTTCGTGCCCTGAACACTTTTCAAGCTTATACAACATTATGAGCCCCAAACCTAATTAGAGAACAGCAAAATTCAAAAAGGAGTGTTTTGTGCAATACATACAGAAACAGATATTAATATCTCTTCTGCAATGCTCTTGCAATTATTATGTGAAGACAAAATTGTTGAATATAATAACTTGAAATACTATTACAGAGTTGGATTCCCATGGCAAATACATCATCCAGCCAGTAACAATTTTATCTAATTTCTTCACTAAATGATGCTCCAGTATTATCCAGTGATTCAGGAGTCTGAGTATATAATTCAAGTCATTCTGAGTGAAAGAAGTTCTATTAACATAAGAGATATTCTGAATGGTTGAGGGATGAGGTCAGTCCCTAGTTTTGAATCATAGTCATTTTAAAGTATGATAAAATATCACAAAAATAAATAGTTTAATTGAAAAATTATACAAACTGAAATGTACTGTTATTTAGCGAGGTATATTACAAAACTGTTGTGTCCGTTGCGATACGAAAGTTGGCAACACTGCGTAGCGGCAACACATTCTGCGGAACAAGGCCGAATGAAGGTCTTATATTGAAGTTATTGTGGTACTTTTCATTAGAACCCTTTCCTCCGATACTTCTGTAACTTACTTCGAAACTAACATGATTTCATAATTAATATTTTTCTGAAAATTAATTAATTAATTTACCCACGAAATTTGGAAGACTCTTTCAGAATCATCCTGTGTGATAAACATGAACAAAGATCGAATGATTATAAATAAGAATTTTAACTCCAATGTCAGTGTCACGTTGCGAAGCATTAAATCATATTCGGTATGAAAGTAAAATTGGCGTTATAAAGCCAAGATATAAATCAACTCTATTCCAACAGATCGATTACCCAAGCAGCTACGCCTCTCTAATCGAAATACAGACAATTTCAGTTTAAAGCTTTTTCCCTCAGCCAAGGGAAAAACAAGGCCGGACTTTCGATATCAAAGTGCGGCCACATAGTTCTTTCACACGAATTTCACAAGAGACATAACTCGACTCTTTAGTCAGAGGTCAAAGGCCAATGCACAGTGTGCCACATGTCTCCTTCGGATGATGAATTAATCTGCTATACGATGATGTAAAACAACCTATTTATTTAGCCTTTTAACGATAACTTGAACGGTGCATTTGCAACTCACGACCGGCTGCAGAAAGAATAGCAGAACGAAATAAGATTGACGATATTATTCATTAAAGGGTCAGCAACTTACATTTTTCTCGTCTCTAAAAAAAATTCAAGGGGTATGAGATGATGTAAGCACAGATTAAACCAACAATTTGCTGTATAAATGCTTAAAAATTCCACGAGACTTTTCGTGCAACTGTTTTAATTCGATCGTTCGAGGAATGAAAGTTCTCTCTGTACACAATCAACATTCCAAATTAATAATCTTAGGAGTTATTTTAACGATATTCTCACACAGTTCATTACAGCAGAAATGTGAACTATTCTAACAATACTTTTGCAAACAACAATATTCACCTCGTGTACTTCACAGTATTACTTTCAATCTGAACGCACAAGAAACCTGATATTCTGAAAACTTACGTCTGTAGATGTAAACGAAAATGAATGAATAACAGCTTTCTGAGTCATAACGACAAGAAATTGTGAATATTACATTTTACATTAAATGCTCCAAGTGTAACATAAATAAAATTAAGCAAAACTGAAAAAAGTGTTCAAAATAGAAGTCTGATTTAACACAAGAAGGAGAATAACAAGGGATCATCGTCAGTACACCAAACTTACGAAATTAATGATTTTCTTATATCAAAATGTATCTAATTCACACAGATTATGGCTCTCAAGCCGAGGCTATGGCGGTGCATAAATAATTCACATATCATAACGTCACAGTTCAGCAGCCAGATCGACGTTAGCGCCACGTACAATTTTCAACCTTTTGACGTGAACTGTAGTGAAGCCGTAACTCTGCACCGTACGTCCTCAAGAGGACTCAATGATCCTGCAGAATGCAAGTTGAGTGTGTGAGGCTGTAGCCCTCCTCCTACCCCGGGGAACTCAATCTCTGTTATTTATCTTCTAAGCCTCTGCGAGTTATGTGGTATCAGGACCGTCCGGACCGCGTAGTTCACACGAGGTGCGGGCCTAGCTCACAAACCTCGAAACCCGAGCCAAGAGGTCACGACGGGTTTTATTCAAAAGTGCACTCATTTCCATACTTAACTTAGAAATACTTCTTTCCATAACAGATGTTTTTCTTCTTACTTGAGACTTTAAATTATGCACTTATCTCAAGAGAAAAGAAAAGACCGTGGTGAGGGAACGGAACGAGAAAGGAAAAATTGCGCTAAAAGATCAGAAAATCCGGGTCTCAAACCGAGGAAGTAATCGACATAAACCAAATTGCAAATTTAGAAAGAAGATAGTTTAGGTAAAGAATATGTGGAAAATTCTCTTAAAACAAAGATGTCAATAAAAATTGTGTGGCGTCTGCAATCATTTTTAATATCTCACTCAAAAATAGTATCGTCAAAATTAAGCGTTGAAGGCATTATTAATGTAATTTCTTCTAAATATGTTCAAGTGTCAAGCTTCTAAGTCCTTTTACTATCATCTTATTAACATACCACGGAAACCCTCCCTACAATCTTTCTAACTATAAACCGATGATCTTATGTTTGTCATCGCGGAACTATTCGTTAAATTATTATACACGTAGGCGAGATGAAAAATGCCACACAAATTTTCAGTTTAAAAGTAAAAGGGGAGAAACAACTTGGAAGATCTAGGCGTAGATAGGACGAAAATATTAAAATGGATTTGAAGCATATATGGATAAGGATATGAATTGGATTAATGTTGCTCAATATAGGAACTGATATCAGGTTTCTTCGCGAACACGGCAATAAACCTTCTATTTATAAAAAAAGGCGTGCAACGACTAGGACTCTGCTCACATAGGCTAGTGTTTATTTTCTTATCTATTTCAAATGAGAACTCTAAGATTCTCATTTCTGTTCCCTCCAATATTTCTTTCTGTTTTTGCATTTCATTCCCATGTCTCCATGTACCCATTTTGTACCAGTGATTTAGCTAACAATATAAAACTTGAGATGGACACAACTTTACCAAAGTGTATTGCTCCATTGGTACGTGTTTCAGAATTGCGATGTACCGAATGGAATATATCAGAGGTGCAGAAAATTAGAGCCCTCTGAAGAGCTCAGAATTTACATGCTAAGTCATGTTTGTTCGTAAGACTCTTCAGCAGTGCGGTGGTAACGCAAATGACGTGGTTAGGCACTTGTAAGAGACGCTATTTGTCGAGCGTGGCAATACGTGACAACGAAACAAATCCCCGAAGAAAATTTCCATATCTACTAATTACTACAAGAAGAAGGAATATTGAAGGAAAAGCATTACAACCACGAATCTTGCACGCCACCGGTACTAGCAGGTCATGTTTTCCCCTACTCTAACACTCATTTATCTGGACTCAAGTTTTAAAACCGGAAGAACACTAAAATAGCGCATTTATGCATAACAAATATGGCGATATGCTGATTAATGCACTAGTGATGCATCTTTAATATCAGCTAACAAATAAGGCGATATGCTGATTAGTGCACTAGTGATGCATCTTTAATATCAGTACTACTGACAGCTGTGAGCAAATATAAGGTGTGCGTGAGTCTGTGTCTATGAACGACCTAAAAAGTGCCCTGACTATTGAAAGTTACACACTGTCGGTCTGTACAGTAATAGCACTTTCAGCTATTCAAGATCTAGAGTGAATATAACCTGTACCGCATTTAGAAAAGAAAAAAGGGTATAAACGAAATGCAGTAATTGGTCGTGACGTAACCGACTTCCGTTGCGGGATCGGAAAGGTGTTAACGAATTTTCTTAAACAAACATTTAGCTTCAATTTACTTCCCCAGCTTATGCAACTTAATTTTGGAATAAAGACATCTTATGATATTCCATTCAAGACTTTTAACAAGAAACCTCTGTTCCATCTGTTTTCCATTCCAATGAGTCCGTCATAAGCCTGATTCTTGCAGAAGGACCTTAATTATGTTTCTTGGGATTTTAGACCTTTCCCCTATGTTTCTTTCTTAATAACTCTTCATATAGGGACCTTAATTATGTTTCTTGGGCTTTTAGACCTTTCCCCTAACTTCTGTTTCTTTCTTAATAACTCTTCATATATTTTAATTTTTGTATCTCTGTTTTCTCGTACTTCTTTACTGTTGATTATCTTCTTTTCCTCTACATCCCTTCTCTACGCTCTGGGTTTATGTCAATTTAGTTATTCCGAGTAGCGTAACCACAATCATAGTAGCGAACTGTGGAAGGAAGAAGCTAATTATCAAACATGATCCATAGCTCGGCGGGATTCACACGCCCAACAGCGGTTTCCACTGCGGTGCACTAGGGACCGTGTTGGTCCGCGGCCGCTGTAAACATCACGTATAAATTACTGCAGTACCTGCGGTCGGCATTTCCTGATATTCAAGCTGGAATATCGCTCATTGTTTGTACTGTGGTCAGTGTTTTCCAAACTTTGCATAGCTTCTCATTCAACGGAACAATTTACAACAAAAAACTACAAAATATTAAATGAAATATAAACTAATGTATGAGTACATACAGTGGAGTACTGGTTTGTTTTAAAGCAAAAATTTCTCGGAATAAGAGGACATGTGAGTAAGTGATAAAATTAATTTCATTATACCCATCTTTACAATTGACGTTTCTCGTCCATCAAAATGAAACCAGCATTGTAATATAAAATATAAATGAATGTAACAGATGTTATAGCTAAGGCATGCATATTTTTCTATGGTCAGTAGTTCACACTCGCTAGACTAAGACACTGACGCATCCGCTTATGAGATGTTTGTCTTTACAGCAGAAACGGAACTTAGATAAAATGAACGGAATCCATAAAGTTTAATAAGACAAGATACATTTTTATTTAATGTTTTATAGTAAACTGGGAAAAACTCACTATCCATTTAAGAAAGTATTGGAATACGTATATATCCTTGTTAATGACTGATTAAATCAAGGATGATATGATAGCACGCACTGGAGCAATCAGAAACGCATACGAAATTCTGATTGGGAAGAGAACACTTGAGAAGTACAGGCCCAGGTGGGAGGTTAGCATTTCATAGATCTTGCAATCAGAGACTGGATTCAAGTGTCTGGGTAAAGGCAGGAACAACCTCCGCGATCACTGTTCACCAGCACCATGTGTACACCGAGGTAGGAGGACAGGAAAGCAAGAAGTACGGTCGCCGATGTACAGGGCCTCTGTTCGAAACCTATCAGTTCTAGTTCTGAGCACGGCATGTACTTCGGGAACTTAAAAGGACTTTTAGAATCGACTAAGGCAGAAGGACGCCGATGAATGATTAACTGAAAGAGTGGAAGATTTTATTTTTTCTCGTTTCTCTGACATTCATTTATTTACTGCCGAAAGTATCCGGCAGAACATAAATTCACTAGTGGATGCAGCGTTCCCAAGTGCACTATGAAGCCATCAGGAGATCGATTAAAGTAATTTTTTACGCACAAACACTGAAGCATATGTACTTTTCGGTGAACAGCACAAAATTGTGTCAATATGTGTAAAACATTAACATTTAAACCACATTTTCGAAATAAGAGTAGAATGTTTTAATGTGGTTGCCAGGATTTCTCTTCTGTTGCTCTATTGCTCATAAAATTCAGAGCAGGAGTACTCAGAATGGTACATTATTCATAATGCTTTAGCAGTAAAGTAATACTATAAAATGCAACAGAATTATATAGGCCAGCTTATATTTTCATTCCTCAGTTCTGGCGAAAGTTGGCAACAGTCACATTCACAACATAAAATATGTCCACGTGGAGAACAGGAATAAAATATACCTGGACAATTCTAGCAGGAAAACTGTGCTATGGTAATATACTGGACAATAACGGATCTCTAAATGTTAAATTTGAAATAATCTTTCCTTCAATATTAATTCACATTTTATTAATTATTAAATTGTAACGGCTACAAGTTATATCAGCCTATCAAATTAAATTGTAATCTAAATATTAATGTGACTTTATGTAGATAGACTTTACAAAATCCACAAACACCTCACTCAGAATTCCTGGGCACAAGACATATTGAAGCAATAACAAAATTCTTTCAAAATAAAACGTATTACTTATAGCAATAAACTCAAGTCTATAACCTTACTTATTATAAGAATTACAGAATACAGTGATGTAAGAAAACAACTGGCTACGTAATGTAGCATTTTCTGTCCTTAATACAAAAATTGTTGACTAGAACAACCCCTGATTATCATTACGGTTTGCAGAGAAGAGGGAAGTATTGTGTGACTCGATTTGCTGCAGTAATCTGGTTATAAATATATCTTTCCTTTTCCTGGCTTTTCCGTAATTCTTTCCCAATTCCTGCAGTAATACCACGTGGAGAAGGATAGTCAGAGAGAGACTGTCTTCGGAGCGAGAGAGACGCACCTCTGAGAGTTGGGAAGATTGAGGTTGATGATGTCATTAATCTCTAGCCCAGCTTTTACATTCACTGCCTATTCTTTGCAGTTCGTCACAAGTTGTATCTTCTCATGTACGTGGGATGCGCTACAGGTGCCTAGTCACCCAAGCTTAAAAAACGTGTCAGTGCGGTTTAAATCGTATACAGAATTTCCCGAGAAACTGTCAATCAACGAAATTCATATTGATGTTCGTAACTGTAACACCTACGGATGGGTACATGCAGTCTGGTCCGTGATCACAAACAACTGAGAACGCTAATCTGGACTGCAGTCTAGAGCAGTAGACAGATATGAGATGGTATTGGGATCTGACGTGAATGCCAGTGAAAGGTTGCCTTACGAGTATAATGTGGGACTGGCCCATTTGAAACCAGAAGTTATATGCAAAGGTCCTATTGTCCTATACAAACAACTAAATTAATAAAAAATATACCCACATACATTATAAAAGTGCTGTTATAATGCAAGCCTTTTTTTATCCACATACATTATAAAAGAGCTGTTATAATGCAAGCCTTTTCTTATAGCGTTTGGTAGATTTAAGTAGGATTTAAGGTCTTCAAGGCGGCGAGTTTAAACGATGGCTGTGTTCCGAGTTGTAACGCCGTGACTACTAGACTACACGCGCTACATCCAAGAAGCCAGCCATCCATGTTGGTGACTTTGGGGTTAACATATATGCAATTTAAAAATCACTAGTAAAACTGGCTACTTGCTCAGTCCTTGGATTTGATAACTTGTGAAAATCTCTTGAGGATGCAAAGCGAAACCTGAGTTAAGAAGAACTTTTCCGATGCACTGAGTGTTTTGGAATAGGCAGTTTAAGCGCACATCGACCGTGTCTTCTGGCGTACCGCCTCAAAGTACGAGGTACTACGTCGTTCCGGGCTCAGGTTATATCGCTTCTAGAATTACTACGAGGGATTGCTAAAGAGGTGGAATCCAATCTTCTCGCCAGGGCGGAGGAGACAGGGAACGGAAGAGAGTAATTCTTATTTGGTGAAGTTACAAGGTTACTATGATGTAGGTCGTGTACTATATTTTAATATGCTGATTTCAGACACTGGATCTGACAACGCAACGAAATATGTTTCTGCTGACAATCTGCAGTGTAATTTGCTAAAGCCTTCGCATGAAATTTATGTTCAGAGACAACGTTCTGTTAAGTTGACATTAAATTTAAGACGACACAAAACTTGTTTGGAAATGAATAACAGGGAGGTATAATATAGAGCCTTGAATGCATGCAACTTCTGAACCCTATTCAATGCCAAAATACTATAGAATTCATCCTTATAACAAAGTGGAGAATCAATATATCTACAAAAGAACAGTAATTCCATGAAATAAGAATGATAATACAGACAGTATATATTACATTACTAAAAGAAATGTGTAGCAGAAACATATGAGAAATAAGTTATAATGAAACTCAACATTGTAAATAAATTAATATTAAATGTGAGATTTTTAGAGGCTGGAGATAGAGGCCATTTCCCTGAGAAACTTTGGTACCCACCTGCAGGTCCGAAACAATATAGTCCGGAATAATCATAACAGATATAACACACTAAATTCACAGATGGGAGCACACAGACCGATTACTACATTTATAAGGGGTAAAATATTAACTGAGAGAAAATCATAATCATTTGTATTAAACTTATCGCCATCTCCTAAAATTTAAAATTATGCGTGTAATCATTTTATCCTTTATCGGGAACAGTAATGGTCCTCTACGTTCTTAAACTGGCTGAAATAAGAATCATACGAAGAAGTCGTGGAAGAACACTATGGAGGCAGACACTTGGAATTCACTCAAAAATATGGACATATTTTTTGAGGTTATCTCTCGTGTTTCTTTGAACATGTCTTGGCTCAAACATTGTTCTCACACAGGTAACAGCAGATTCTTTGCAGAAAAAGTCTTCCAAAACTCGACTCTTACGATCCGAATGTGGTTTCTTTTCACACTGGGTCTTTGGCGACGAGATCAGGAATTCGATTGCATTTTACTTCCCCCTTTTATGCCTTATAAGGTCTATAGCCCTAAAAATTCATGGTTTCCTTGCTATAAAGGATTGAATCACTGCTGCCTTCCTAAGTTGTAAGGTCGTATAAGGCAAGCAATTTGGATAACTTCCTTCACATTGCAACAACCACTCTGCCTCTCCATACAGACATTTCTTGGAGCTTATCTTGGCTACAGGATGAGAAAATTGCACTTCGAGACCAGGCTTGCACTCTCTTCTCTAGTTCAGTGCACTCTGTAGACCAGACTCTAGTAAACCTCACATATCAGCTCACAACGATATAAAACACGGACTCTGGCCTTTGTAAAGGGTTGGTGGTCGTGGCTAACTAAAAACAATCTTATCCAAACAAACTACCGTTATGTTTTCCCTGTTTCCAATTCTTTAGATTGGATGTGTGGTTTTTGTAATACACCCACAAATAAAACTAAAGGGGATGGTACTGTAAAATATTTAACTACCGTTTTTTGTAAAGAATTACAATAGTCATCACAGCTTTGATTTTAGCTTGCGGAATCAGTGGTAGTGAAATTCAGAGAAATATTTACATTTTCTAATATATAATTTAAATTACATCTCACAGAATAGATCTTTGTGTCGATTCCAGTACTGCTCCGAAAACAGTGCTGGGCTTTAACCAAGCTTGTAAAAAAAAGTGTTACACTAAATAAATACTAAAACACCGACAACAGGAACCATTAAGCAACTAAGTATCAACTTTTATTATAACTGACAAGAATTCGCGTTATTTAATCGTAATCTGGAGACTTTCTTACAAATTCTGAAAACAAGGCATATAAAAGTATGATTAAGCATCTGAGAAACTAATTTACGTATAAAATAAAATCTATAATATATGCGCTTGAAAACAGTGCTTACTTTCTTCATTGAAGACGCATAAATTAAATGAAAATATAGCACCCCACTGCATAATGTATGAGATTATATTCTGCTTAAAGTTACAAATCTATTGTATATTTTCATAATGTCGGTACGAAAAGCGGACTTACATTTACCACAGACCTCACCTCAAAACTGCCCAAGAGCAAATAATATTAAAGACGGACGGAAGTTTAATGCAGGTGGGCAGATCTATGAAAAGCCATACACCACTTTGATAAATCCAAATGATGCAATTAGAATGTTTCTAGCAGAATACTTTCTGTTGTTGAAAACAAAATCATTTTATAATTCCGTTACTATTAATAGTATTTTTATTATTGTAATCAGCAGTGCAATTTTTCATTAAATATTATGTTCAAAGAGTGCATTTTCCTTCCTGAAGACAAGAAATTCTTTTAAGAAAATTATTTTTGATGCTTTCAATAGCTACATACAGAGAATACGAAACGTTTATGTATAAATGAGAAAGACAAAATATTAAAACTACAAAAATTTAATGACTTTAATTTCCATTTTACATTTTTATGTGGTAATAAATTCAGTGCCAGATTCGTGTTATGTTAAATATTGTCTCTGCAAAAGATACCCTATATTATTTGGAAGATTTCCAAACAGGATATGAGACAGCATTGAGAATACTCGATACTTAAAGCTATGGAGACAAATTGATGAATGTACCATGAGAGGAATAATCAGATGTCATAAGAAACTCACTTACTTACAGCCTCAATCTTGGCACAGAGGGGGCCTCGAGAGATTTCTCTGCAGCGGGAATAAGTCTCGATGACATTGAGATCAAAACTTTGTATTATAAAGACGGTGGATAAAAAGTTTTCCAATAGGTCGAGATTACTCACACCAATGTATAGCACTGGGGAACTTTCAATGGGGCTGGAGCAGTCTCAAGTTAAAGCTTGCATCATGACTTTCTTTACTTGCAGCAATTTCATCCTAAACGGACTTCTCTTTCGGTACATTTTACGATTTTCTCCAGTCTTCCTACTTCCTTTAAACAAGAGGTTTTGGAAGAATCCACGTCACTTCCTTTCCATCAGTCTGCAAGCTAAAGCTAACAGGATATTTTGGCAATGCCTCTGTTTCTGTGCATAAATCCCATAAGTGGGCTCAAACTTCGTCATATTTTCCACAATTTACCTCAAGAAATTTGCACGTGGCCATGTGTGTGATTGTAACACAAAAATTAATTTGCACAGTTTTAGCTGTTACTAACCTACGATACATCTGACTTTTAAAAAGTAATAACGGACTCATAAAAACAGCGTTGAACCGTATTATAATTTAAAATTATTCTTTGACAGGACTTTTCCCATCGTCTGTTCTTTAAAATCACGACGTTTCGGAGGCTGGTCCTGTCTCCGTCTTCAGGTGAGAGGTACCTACTCTGTTGAGTCCCTTAGATAGAGCTAATCTCTGTCACTGGACAATATAAACAGAACCAGCCTCCGAAACGTCGTGATTTTAAAGAACAGACGATGGAAAAAGTCCTGACAATGAATAATTTTTAAGTATTAACTATCGTCGTCAAAACCCTTTAGAATTCTATTGCCTCGGGGACATTGCAGACTAGAAGTTAACTGCACAATTAACTTACAGTCACTCTAACTACTGATTATAGCATACATTAACCCTCTAAACCCCATCAGTATTTACATGAACCACCAATGTTCAATAATTTCACATTTCGTCCACAGACGGTATTTATGGTTTTCGTATGATTCACAGCGTAAACAGCATTAATTAAAGTAATAGAGCATATTATTTTCTCTGAGCCACACACTGAATGTTTAAGTATTAATTAGAAGGTTTTCGGCTTCAAAAGGTTAAATGAACACAACTTCCTCATCGTGCGAGGTGACAAAAATCTGTGACCAAGTTGGATTGCAGTTTTCAGATTCCACAGCATCCTGAAGAAACAACTTTGTTGCAAGGGATTACAAAATATTTATGAAAAATAAGAAAACGTATTTCTGTTTACAAAAATAATGCTGAAGCTAATGAAGGTAAAGCTGTGCATTAACAACTTAAAATGTTTACATTTTCACACAAAGTACAGCCAAGATCCACGTCAGAAAACACGCTTCATGGTAAAGCACACAGACCACAGTAGCAGACGAGTATAGAACAGTTGTAAAATTTGACATTTCTGGTTCCCACAGCGCCCATTATGAAGATGCCTTTTGGGACACTGTGCCGGGTGGTCTCGGAAAAATTGCCTTGGTGACATTTTGGTTCCCACAGCGCCCATTATGATGATGCCTTTTGGGACACTGAGCCGGGTGGTCTCGGAAAAATTGCCTTGATGACTTTACGCTGATGCCCTGACGATGGAAGCAGCACCCAGCTCTGAAACATCTGTAAATTTCTACGAAACTTCACGGTGCAACGTCTACTAACCGCCGTGGGAAACTGAAATCTCACTGTTGTGGATTTAATTTAAGAGCAGAAGCATTGTTTCGTGTCAATTTATAACTTTTCATCATTATACCGCTATTAACAAACCGATGACGAAGAATGCTTGCATGATAAAATGTGGAAATAAACAGAGTAAGGAAGGGAATACAGGTTATGAGATAAGCCCATTTCATTTTACTACATTGTCCCTCTAGCATTTAGTGAGAGAGAAATTCTCTGAGTGCTTTTTTTAAAAAAGAAACAAACATTCAATTCTCCCTTTGTAAAATGAAAACAACATTTAGACTACAATATCCAACTCTTAAAAATAAATATGCAGCTGCCTTTATGAGATATATTACAGAAACAATGACCAGAGGGATGACATGACACAGCGCCTAATTTAAGGCAATCTTATTACGTCCTTTAGAGCAATATAATTCATATTAGGGCCTGTACAGTTAAGGACTCTAGGATTGAGATAGAATAAATTTCATAATCATTTTAGAAAACAAAAATGCTACTATGAGTAATTATATCTGATGGGAGCCAAGGTCTCCAAACTGAGAAACAAATCTAAGTACCTCACAGGTTCTGTTTTAGACAAAATATTTTCTTCTGTAATACTTGAAGTAATATTGTCACGCGTATGTAAGTCTTCCTGTACCAGTAAACTATGTTAGAATTTACTGAGATATAAGGTTCTCACGGCTTTGAAGATAACGACTGGAGATAATCTTGGTTGCGATACCGCGTAGTTTTGTAGGTACTTGCCATCATTTCGTAAGAACGTATCGCCTCCATTTACTGGGTTAACGTACTCAGTTTTATAAAACAATTTCTTGTGTCGTCAATTTCCTTCATAAAAACCCTAACAGAGATAACTTCAATATTATAGCGATTGAAAGGGAGAAAATAAATAAACTTTTAATTGCTTTTATTGGTAAATGGAGAATAATTTAATGTTACGCCGCTGGGCACAATAAAAATATTTACTACTGTTAGCAGACTAGATTTGCACGGCCTATTTGTGCTCCCATATGGTTAACCGTAATGTTTGCTTTCCGCAACGGTAAGCAACCTGGCAAACAGAGTGAATAATCATGCAGAACGTTTTCATCCTACAAAACGGTGAAGCGTAACGGATCATACAAACTTTTTAGTATCTTGAATATAAGACAAAGTTTAACCAAACATAAAAAACAGGTTGTTAAAACAGACTGGAAATATGTGTAACATTGGGATGCAGATACTTTCAACAAGTATTTACTATTTGTGTTTGTCTCATTCGCTTTGATGTTAATTTATTACAAATCCAATGACCCATTTCTATGTTCTTTCACGGTAATCGACTGATAAAAGTAAGGAGTACTACGTAAAATAATTCATTTTTGGCAGCTGATACTCTACCTGAGATTCGAGACTGAAATCTCTTGAATGAAAACCCTAGCGTTACCACTGTAATAAGCCGCTGGGTACACGCTTCGATATAATTCGATTTATACTTGCAAAATGAGTGTTCTGTTTGTGAAAAAAATTAACGTACGTTGCTCTAAAATAAAAATAAAGTTGATACGAAAATTTTATTTTGAATGAAAATTTCAATAAATTCATGTGTGTATTGGCAATAGTTTTGATCACTTTGTACTCTGTGTTCTTAAAGCACATTTTTAACTTACTACTGGGTCGAAAGCCAGAGAACTATCGTATACTAAACACGTTACAAATAAACTAATACAGAAATATGGTTAGTAACGACGTAGAAAGACCAAGAAGTAAATTACTAAAATTAATATTTATATTATCGTGGATCTCAGTACATAAACTATGTTTAAATGGCAAGAATTGTGTTCTGTGACGGGCTCTGCTATTATTTGAACATTCTGGCTTTCAGTTTCAATAGGGATTTAGATGTAGAATTCATTAGTCCGTAAAAGCTGGCAATATGAAAGCGGTCTCAGTCCTCGAGGACGGAAAATATTTCAGAACAACGTTAATGCAGAAACACAGAATAGCCCCGCGGCGTGCGTCGTAATTTTAATCTCTGCAATAGACGAGAATTTGCGCACAAAATAGCGATGTGATTTAGAGAAAAAATCACCTGAGGGGGGGGGGGGGTGTCGCTCCGCGCGACGGCGTACACCTATCAACGGATCAATTTGTAACAAGTTCAACCCACGCAAGGCTTAACGAGAAAAAAGAAAATGAATCCGAGGAGTAAGTCAGCAACCACCTTCCTTTCTTCGATAATCGAATCGCTACACTCCAATTGGTCGAGTTAACGGTCTTTTCAGTAATTTTGCCTGTCGGGCGCAGTCTATTGAAATTGCTCAGACCTCGTTCCAAAGTAACTTTCAACTGAGATTCATTTCAGAGGTGCAGTAAGCTGTGGAGAGTACTCGATGAGATTTTTTTCAGAGTAGGATACTAATTGATGAGAAGCAAAGTACAGCTTTCGGATTTCTCCTGTTGGGTTCTGATGCCACGTAACATTGCAAAGCTAGGAGTAGTAACGGAAAAGAATATACTGTTGCATCTTCAGACCAGAATTTATGAGAAAGAAAGAAGGAAAATGCTTTGTAACTTCATGGAATCAGTATCGACTCGTGATGTAGTGCAGTAATTTCAATCTGTAAACGATTAGAGAAAAAATGTGTAAAATATAGCTATTACAATAATATTAAAAAACATTGTTCCAAAACATAGCGTCCAGACTAAAAACATAAATTCTGAATTTACATGGTGATCTATATTTGTATAAATCACATGTAGAACCGCTACTTTTCTCATGAGAGACTAACGTTCCCATAATTGTAATTTTCTGTATTTCTAATGACGCTGTCAGCAGCTCACACTATATAGCGTCCAGTAACATAATGTTTAATAAATGGTAAATCGAAAAGGATAAGGAAGGTGAAGATCATGGACTAACATAAATTACCAATAAATTATAAGTAGAAGAAATACTAACTGTTTTAACCACTCATCCTCGACGTTCGGTATATTCAGATGAAAAGGAAGCTTTATAACTTAGGAACTGTGTTTAAAATTCATATAATAATGCTGAATAACTATGCAAAATCATAAATAATTAACATGTAAATGAATATACTATAATTCGGTGTAGCGTACTTTCGAAGAAGAGGGAGAAAGTGACCCTTAATGCCACAACGTTACGTTAAAATCCAGCAATAACATATCGTTTCTTACTACTCTTTTCACGCTTTAAAAATTTAATTTCACAAGATTTAAACTTTTTACCCTGCCTCTTCGACATAAAAGAATAGACAGAGCAGTCGCTTTGTGTTTCCCATGTTCTCATTCCTAAACCACGTCACGAACGGCAAGTCGAACAAGGTTCATTCAGCCGAACAAGAGAATTCAAATAGAAGTTTGAACGACAGAATGGCATCCCAAGGCCACATTTCCTGTCACCTTAACTTATCTTATCTGCTTTATTTGTTTTATAAAAATCCAGGCTAGAAAAATGTGAAATAAGGAAGAAAAAGTAGACATTTAGATCTATTCGCAGTCACCTCTAAATCTCCCACTTACTCTCTTATTTAACTCTCATTCTCCTCTCCTCATTCAGCTCACTTAACTTTCCGAATAGCCATTTCTTGTCTACGTGTTGTGTTGTTTAAGTAATTGTGGAGTAAACCTTAATGTTACTTTCAGTTCCCAAGTGCACACTTTCCACGAAATTTCCACAAGGAAAATTAACCAATTTTGCACGCAGAATTACTAAACTCACAGCGCAGTAGTTTATAAGGATCCAGTAAGACTCCGTGCTTTTCAGCACAACACAATACAAATACTAGTTATTTTCATAACGTTAGAGACATTAAATGTTTGAAACACTCGCAAAAATTCTTTTCGTTTTGGATCTCTAACAGAGCACTAACATTATCACAGCTCTGTATATTCCGTGGAACTTGAAACTCAGAATTCAACATGCACAGAGGCCTAACATAGGTTGAATGGACCGATTTGCTATCCTGAATGAAAATAATTAAGGCCAGCATACTATACTGAATGTCATAATTCCCACTACTTTACGAACATCACAATCAATCTGCAAATTTCAAGCAAAGCAAGGGTGTAAACTGAATGGGTCAGCTGCATTCCAATCTGCAAATTTTAAGCAAAGCAAAGGTGTAAACTGAATGGGTCAGCTGCATTTAACTTAAATTCACGCAAATTTATTTAGTTATCAAAGAAGGATTATAATTTTTATTCACTCCATTTACAACGCAAAATTCAAATTCCAACAACAATTTGAAATAGTAATCGGAATAACAACAAATGTTAAAATATAAAGTATTTTTAATTTTCTATTGTTAACAGGAATGTACTCGTAACCAGTGGACAACAATCTTACATTTCCAGTTTAATGCTCTTTAAATAAATAATATTAATTAGTTGTAAAACAGGATATAAACTGAAAACTGGAGATAAAGTAATTAATTTTGATCAAATAATTTGAAGTCTAATTTTGAATAAAGGTACGTAAGGACACTTTAATTTATCGCCATTAGTAGAATAGACCTGAAGGTCAGCAAGCCTCCTTTTATAACGAAACAAAAACAATAATTACTCAATAACTAACCCCATTATATCCAGAACAAAAATTATAACTAAGTAACCAACTAATAACGAACTAACGAGCTCGATGATGCAGCGTCTTTCTTCGAAAGTTGACTCCAGAAGAGGCTAACAAATTCCCAAATTTTATGAACCTCAATGTTCATTATTGTATACACAAGTTGTAAATAATATTTTAAATTAAAAGTCTGCAACTAACAGGCAACACTTAAGCCACAAAAAACGAGACGGAACTTAATGACTTCACTAAGCCTGTGTATAATCGTCAAATATATAAAAAATTGGAACATGGGTTCATTTGTCTTTAATGGAACGGGCTATAGTGTTCTATCTGCAAGTAATAAATGCAGGTAAACGTGATGTCTCTCATTCATCTG
Organism: Zootermopsis nevadensis; assembly: GCF_000696155.1. The sequence continues at coordinate 332,079 of NW_019059836.1, forward strand.
CCATCTTCGATTTGTACTGACAGAAAAGTTCAGCGAATGTGTCATTACCTAACCTTTAAAAGCGGAACAATCACATTTCTCCACAGACACCTATTTTTATATTTACCAAATATTTACTCAACTTACTGACCAAAACGTAATTTTTAGTTTTGTACACGCCCAACCTATTACAATTCCTCGACATTTCTTCAAAATTTCATTACCACAACCATAATTTTGCTAGCATATTTGTTACATTTAACCGATGCAGATTAACTTTGCAGATTTCCATCTTATCGATTCAATGTTATGCCAACTGCTCCACATATTCCTTAAAATCGGTGTATTTGATTATGTTAATTGCAACAGGTAATGGCAATGAACGTAGCATATTCGAATACCTTCTTGCTCGGTCATCGAACGGGCAGGATTTGACCAATGCCCACAAACAAAGACAAACGCACGAAACTGCACACTGATACTTTTAATTAACGTTGTATTAATCGATTTTTGTGTTATACGCCTAGATGTGCATCTTACACTCAAAACAGCTGTGGCTACTTTTATTAGCGAAGATCACTTCTAGTTCTCTAAATACGAATACACATGGAAATTTTAGTTTAACAGAACGAAAACACATTCGTAACAGAAAAGTCAATACACATTCCAAATTGCTAATCTTTGTCTGTCAGCTGTCGATCGTGAGTTGACTGGGGGTCAAACTACTCCTCACGACGGTCGTCTGAGAGAGTCATTACGGGCCATTTTCCACTCAGCTCTTCATATTATTCCGGAATAAAACATGGCTCAATTGCGTAGAAGCGAGAATTCAGTGCCATGCTATCGAAAATGAAAGTAAATACAGAGTGGGGACGAGGAGGCCTACCTTAATTTTGAGATGCGGTTTTACGTCACGAATCATTCTCAGTTTAAGGGGTTTGGTAGAATGAAATAAATGGGCAGGCAATGTTGAACACTGAATTAATGGCAAGGCCATCTATAAACTGAGCACTAGTAATCCATCAGAATTACAGCCATACCTAGACACCTTTGATGCGGTACAATAATAGAAAATTGATATAATTTTAAAAAGAAAATAAATTGGGTTAAGAAATGCATGTGCTCGCTGGGCAACTACTACTGAGAATATTATTTGGAATTATAATTAGAAAATCTAGTGCTGTGAGTTTTTACTTTATTCTAAAGTTAAGTTATTCTAAAACTTATTTGTAGATGCGAAAGAGAACCACTGGACTGTTGTAAAAGATTAATCTGTAAGGAAAGCGTATACAGTTCCCAGTTTTTATTTATTAGCAGGAAACGCCTGGGAATACATCTCGCAGAAACAGAAACACGAAAATCGTTATGTAGTTGGACACGTAGCAACCTTCCAAAATTGTATAAGCATATCCGCTTTCGAATGAACCTCTGAGGAATGTCTCAATTTGGTGTATTAGCTGAGAGATTCGGAATGTACTCTCACATTCACAGCACGAATTCTGCTCCCAGTCTAATGTCTACCTGAAAGAAACAAGTTGATCTGGGAGTTTATGTATAGACGACAGAATTCTCTGAGGCATGTAGTACAGTCACACCAAAAGCTCTCGTTCTTGTATTCTGTACATTACAGTCGACTTAGACAGCGATGAATATGCTAAATAATTAAGATTGAATTGCGAAACCACCGATGTTTAACTCCTTAACTCCCACATTTGCAGCTCTGAAGTTCAGATCAACTGTCAAAGTGCCCGACAACGTCAAAACTGAGAATCGCAGAAAATGATAAAATACAGATAATTCTGTACACATACGATAAGAAACGCCAAGAGCTAAGATTCACATAATAAAATATAGAGCGTGTGGTTGATAGAAAATTTGCAAATCAAATGATGTCATTAAATAAACTAAATTAATATAACTAATACTTCTTCATATATATTTTCAAATATGTCAGTTCAAAGTAACAATAACAACTTTCAAGGACTAGTCGCTGTTAAACTGCATTCTTTGTACTTGGAGAATTCAATCTTGTCTGCATCAAACAAACAACTATATATTTCTCCTTTAATCTCATACTCACCTATCCGAACTGTGCAGAATCATATACAATAAGCATTAAAATCAATCCCCAACATTTAGTGTACCGATAGTACGAAGTATTGTCAAATTCCGTTGGATGTTTTAAGAGACAGATATGTGAGCACACAGGAGATCTAACGGACAGAAGATTCCCCATGTGCATTCCATTCTCGCACTTTATGCAAAAAAACTCTTGATATATAAACAAATAACTGCGTGACAAACATTCGTTCTGTTGCATATTAAACTTTGCAGCCCTACAGTGAACACTTCCAAGCACTGAATAGTTCATCAGAATGTATCTTGCATACACATGCTTCACCGAAGAAAGTAAGAGGAGAAAATGACATAAAAATATGGCGGAGAGAAAGGAAAAGGGATAAGTTTTCGCGAAAAAATGTAGAAAGACACGCAGCTCCTATTAAAAAAGAGGCACTTAAGAAGCTGGTTTTTGTGGATCACATACTAAAGTAATTTCAGCCACCTACAAGGGCAATTTTCTGTGGGAATCGTATTGAATCTATTTTACGGCGAGAGTAAACTATAAAGACCATTACAAACACCAAAGCAAGCTTTGCTCTCAAAATAAATAAAACGGATCAGTGTTTTGCAGATCTAAATTACGTTCCCCACAAACCAACGACAGCAAATTTGATTCACAGAAAGGGTTACGAATTCACAAAGCCGTCGATATATTTCATAGACGCTAAACATTTCCCCAATTAATACCGCTAGAGAGCTCATTCACTAAACTGAACTGCTACTAAGAAATAGTAGATCTAAAACTTGTTAAGAATTCAGTTTCTTGCTTCGACGAGCATGAACTCTCCTATTGGATGTTGTGGCGCGCAGTTTCTTAGTAACGATAGACGTTTAAGAGGCACTTACTGCCTCCATCACCAAGGCGATGAAGGATTGTTCTAATATCTTAACTTCGCTCTGTGTACAATTTGTATGCCGAAAATGACTATTTTATGGGATATTGTGTAATACAATGATTAAGTAAGCTTATTACCGCCTCTTAAGCACCTCTGAAACGCGGTCAATTTCTAAGACTACACGGTGCAGCTTAGACCTATGAATTGTTTACAGAGCTAAGTTACAACTTCGATTTACGAGCTCGTATTTTATGCCTTTGGATGAATATACAGTTTTGACTGTTATGTGTTTTCGTGTGTTTAATATTACTTAAGCTCATTATTCGATCCACATACTGTAATTATGTATCGATTGTTTCAGGAGCAACGTAGGCGCACGGGTATGTTTTATACACAACCAGAGGGATACCTGAACGATCTGGGTTTGTTCCCGGTACCCACTGAATTTAAGCACAATTACCATCCAGACTTAATTGTCATTAAATATTTATAAAATAAAGAACCGTACTCCAAGGAAGTGGCCCACAACAGCGAACATTCTAATGTGCACACATTTAGTGTGTACAGCTGTCTTCATTAAGACCACAGTGTGGAATTAACTATCAGGAATAATCCATGAAGTAAAATCAATTTTTACCGTCCATTTTCTACAGTTAATCCACGTTTTATTTCGGATAACGATAATGTTCAATTTAAATGCTGAGCAATTCCACACTCACACGAAACAACGTTACCCTTTGATATATTTACTAAATTTTCGGAAGAAGAAATGCAATTATATTTTATTTCCACCTCGTGAGTAGCGTTCCGTTCGAATACTTGTATTGTTATGCATAGCTGGATTTAGGGAGAAAAGGAATCGGATTTGAAGTTCAATGCTGAAGAACTTATTACAAATTCTCCTCACACGTAACGTTTCACAAGGCTTGGAACCAGAATCTTATTTAAATTTAATCTTCTATAAGACCTATTTATAGGTAAACTCGCGCGTGCATTTCTGAGGCACAACTTAAAGCCAAAATTCCTTTCTCTTTTGCAGTAGAAATATTTCGCAGTGGATTGGATTACTAAACAACTACGCTGCATTTTAATATTAATCTAGAATGCTATAATGTAGAAAAATAATCTATTGCAGTCGGTAATTTTTATTAAATCTTCACAAAATATAACACCTGTTTCTGCATTTATAAATTCAATATAACTTGAATCGTGCCGTTCATTAGTTACATACTAAAAATAGCCATTATTTGAAGTTTCTAGACCAATTCTCACCGCAACTATTAACAGCATTTCCCGGTCTGGTAATCCTAGGTTAAATTTTCATGTCGAGTGTACTGAATAAGACTTGTGGTTTACAAACGTTATTAGGTAAACGTAGATTTTTATCTTAAATACACAACTCGCGACCTGGATAAGGGGAGAGGGGGATAGCGGAGAAACTTTGAATTTTTGTGCCAATAAAATCCATTAATTAAAGCTACAACAACAGTAGTAATAAGTTTGTGTTTACATGTACAGTTCCAAAGGCTGAGTTTTGTGAACACTGTCATGTAACGCATATGTCTTTAAAATCGAATAAAGTATCTGCTGGTTACCCAGAAACTGTTGGAAACATACCACGCACAACGGAATTAGTTATAAATGTCATATTTTAAGTCGTGAATTGCATATAAATATATCATAGCACGAAACCTGTTTACACTGTATTCTGTGTAGTCACCCCCTATCCGAAGTCAGTAATGAAGGAAATCAAGGAATTTTAGACGGGTTAGACACTTTAGATAATGGCACGGCTGTTCAGTGTTACAGATAGCTAAGTCCCTTAACTCACACCCGCCGTTCGGTAACAGGGATACTTCGAATTTACTTATTGTACTCAAATAATAATTACGGCGTGTTCTTTGCACGAAATGCATAAAATAAACTCGCCTATCTGTCCGAATGATTTAACTCGAGAACAGGTGAATCGCATTTTTGATTAAATGTGCTCGTAAGTACTTTTACCACTGGATGCCACACAAAAAATAGTACTTTTGTACAGTCGATAATCACAGCTATTTTAAGGTACAAAGATGAGTGTCTTCTACCAAACTATACAACGCACAATACGCAAAATACTATGTAAACTTGGCTAAGATCTACATTACAGCCCATTAAAGTAAATAAACATGACATGGTAATCCGTCGTAGATGAAAACCCATTTGTGAATTCACTTAGTTCGGAGGAAAGTGATCTATTTCAGCAAATAATCCGTATGTTAAATACTTGGAGAGGCCTCATATAGGTAATCATTGCCCTCCTTGCTGTTTGTAGTTTCTACACTTCCATCAAGCTGCCTTCAGTTGCGATATTTGTATATGGGTGTACGAAACTCGGTCATAAATTTGAACCTCTGCAGAATTAACATCAACGTTACAGGCAACGCCGAGGGGGTGTTAAGGGCTCCGTACATATAGATGGTACCCTCATGAACTGACAAATCCAGACGACAAACACTTGTAACGTGAGATATAAGCTGAAAGGATATCTGAACAGTTGCAACTGTTTCCACACAACACTCACTCCGTCTTTGTCAAGTTTTGTTTTATCCTTTGCAGTGCACGTAGCGAAGTGCTGATCGAGGGGGGAAATGAGAGTCTGTATTTTAACAGCGGACTCAGCGAGCAGAATTTATTCTGGATATACGTCTTACGGAATGTAAGTACACCGTCTCTCTGTCCACTTTGTGGCGAGATCCCGTAGCTTGTGAAATGCTGAGAAAAATAACTTCATGTTTGGTGTTTATTATAGATCGTTATATGGGATTTTAAACTCAAAATGTAAGTTTACTTTCAAGAGTAAGATAGTAATGAGAGTTAATATGTACTTAACTGAAGAGCCATAGCGAATTACAAGAACATGTACACAGTGAAGAAGACGATGGAAAATGAATGAATCAGTAATGTTACGATAACCATTTTGCATCTGCGGCCTCAATTCTAACAGATCTGTTAATGTTGTTATATCTCTCCAAACGGATCCCAGTTCTAATTAAATTTTTCATAAATTTAAAACACAACAAATTCGACTTTAAAAACCCGACATTCCATAAGGCATACTTCTTGGTGCGATAGAAATATCAAACCATATAAAATAGTATCGGCATACTTGTTGGTGCGAGAGAAATATCAAACCATATAAAATAGTATCTTTAAAAGGTGCTAGATTTTGTTTTTCATTAAGAATAGCGACTGTTTTGAAGTTAAGGGTTCTCAGTCCTCGAACTGCTGATTATGTAGACGGAAGACTGATGCAGCAGATGTGTTCTCCTCCCTTGCTCTTTCCAGTAGCAGATATTTACCATGTTTGAGATGCTTGTGGGAACAAGATGGCTGTTCGCTCTCCACCATTTGTACACTGAAATTTATCTCCTGGGGCCCCATGTCTTCCTCTCCCTCTGCGGTAGGCCTAAGATGTACCACTCTATCTGTCTTGACTCCTAGTTTAGTACAGAAGGCATATCCCAGAGACATACTAAAACGGACAATTCTGAGATTGATAGTGAACATTTCCTATCCGAAATCAAGTCTTATTAACCTCGGATTTAAGGAGTAAGTCGGGCAAGTCCAAACATACTTATACCTCGTCTGACCGAGGAGTTTCAGTGGCAAACTTCGACAACTATGCCTTGTTGACTGGTGATGTTAGCTATACAGCTATACAGGACAGTATATGCAGCCTCCAACTTGTCTCTTCTACTCCACGAGCTCCTTCCGATGCAGTCGGCAGTCTCCGGTCAGACGGGATATACGGATGAAAGTAAATAATACGAGAAGGAGATCCGGACAGAACTCATAAAGCCTACTTTCCTAGTGCACAGGCTTTCATCAAGATTAGTTCGCGGTCTCACTCTCACATCTCCTGTGTTAATTTTATATTTAGGTAACAGAAGTTCACAGTTCAACAACAAGCGATTGAACTGATGGTTTGGAGTCTAGAGTTTGAAAGCAGATGGTAACAGGATCGAATCCCACTACATGCAGTACCTTTCATTAATTTTAATTGTTCCCACCATCACTACGTTACTAATTGTGTTTATAATAGTCACGTTTATAAACAGAAGAATTAAAATGTGACAATAAGATGATGAACTTTTAGAGCAAATAATCAGAAATGAACACATGCATAAACAAGTATCCAGTCGACTGTAGTTTTACAGCTATTGCTTAAATTTATGGCAGTGCAACAGTAAAAAATATACCACGAGTAAACATTTTCATTTCACATCTTTATGCTGAAACTTAAAATCAAAACCAAAATCTAGTTCTCTTATGGAATCTCAGAAATGCCTCGAAAAGCTTCTTTGACACGATATAAGCAAAAGACAAATTTAAGGATATCCGGAACTTGGAATGTAATATATATATAAATACGTAAGGAATGTGGACAGTCACAGCTGCTGAAATAGGAGACACAAACGTTGGAGTAGTAATTATTACATCTAAGAAAAATTAAACATAACCAGCAGACGGTTATTAATTTTTATAAATGGGAGTTTTATTTGACAACCGAAAAACTCCATGCAATAAAGTTAATTAATTAGTTACTCAGTTCAAATGTATCTCTTGTGAGGGACTGGAGCATCAGACATGTGTCATAACCCTCTGAGAACGAAAAGCATTAATAACAAATTTATTAATTCAGTAACTAAAACAGAATCATTCTTGAGAAGCTGATAGATGACCAGTTAGTCAAGAAACATTATGGGATCCGAATTTTAAATTTCTGAACCCTATTTCAGAAAAAATGCCAAAGAATTAGTCCAATTCCGAAGCATTATACAACATTCACAACATGTTATTTATATCCTAAAAGAAACTTATTATTTTGAAACCTAATTAAAACCAGTTTTTAAATGTTATAAATAAACAGCTTCAGATTTTTCATAAGAATAATTCAATTTTAAGATACGAATGCAAATTATGTAATGTGTCAAAAATTCTAACTCCAGAATGTGAATATGTAAAGTATGGAGGTCAGTAACATTTATTAGATTTCAGTGAATTTGCAGATAACCAAAACGTAGAGTCTGAGTTCCAGACACCTCATATACCGACTGTAAGAGGAACTTCAAGTTGACCACAAGAGAAGAGGTTCCTTCGCAAAATCAACAGCATGCAACATGAGAGAGACATCTTAGGATGCCAGTAATTTATCTTACAGAACGAAGTAATCAGATTGCTCTCTGCGTGATGAGCCTTCCAGGGATGGAGTTACCTCAGTCGAATTATTGGCGGAATGCGAGTGAGTGACAGGGTTAACATCAGCTCGCTTCGAAACTTTTCCAAGCAAAATTAAACTTTAAACCATGGAGTTTTTCCTGTATTTGCTTGCAACTATTCTTTGCCTGAAAGTGTTTACATGTCTCAACTAAAGTCTGACTTTCTATCCTGAGTTAAATTTTTAACATGTTACGTATTATTTAAGAGAGAGCGGAGAAAAATTCTTTTGCTAAGGTAAAGTCTGCCTCTACACTAATAAAACCGTGGAACTATGAACTGTATGGAAGTCTACCTAATTTCACACTGGAATTCGTATTACTACATTAATTCAACAAACCACGTCAGATAAAACGCTACTGTAAGTGAATCCCAGCATTATTTTACTACTGCCCTTAAGTTTCATAATTCAGCAGCAGCCGCTCACCGCGTTCAAAAGAGCCTGCAACTCACACCTGTCCTCAACCTAAAGAGTTTAGCTCACAAGTCCTACTTCAATAATATACATTTTAATATTACACATACATTTATATCTACGTCTCCCAAATTACGTAAACATTTACTTACGTCTCGTATATATTCATCCTGAAATTTCAACTAAAATTTTGTAAGTGTATTTCTTACTTCCCACATGCCTTCGACATTAATTCATTTTAACATAATACGTACGAAAGCGGTCTTGAGCTCTGTGTGCATCATACCATTTAAGTTTCGGTATACAGATGCTCCTAAAGGAAAGCAGCTGTCAGTAGAGATATACAGAGATGCAACTTGAAGTTGGGCTTACACATGCTTAAGATGAAATTGAGTCTTACTAAGTCAAAACATAATTTCCTATTATTAAGTCCACAACACTAACGATACTCTGTAGAGTTACGAAAAATATATGAACATGTCTGCGCAAATCTTTTGTACAACACGCCGCTCAGTACATTCTAATTCATTGGTAAGACAGAGAGAGGAGATTTGATTTACTACGATGGAAATGCAGCTTGACTTGACACAGTTGTCTACATACTCACAGGCAGGAGCCCTGCTCCAGAAATACAGACCTGCTCGCTGATTACCGCTCAACACGAACACGTCTCCTGCAAGGTAGACACAACGGCAATTCGTTTGCCAGATTTATACTGCGTGGCTCCGACAAGCACCAACACTCCTCTTATATTATACCTACAGCCTTCTGAGTAAGACGTCGTACAGAGGAAGTTGCTGAACTGTACAGCAGACCATACCAGGGACAGATACGAATGTATATACTTTTCGATAACGGAATTGGTGCACTATGTATGGTCGCCCACAGTACTTCATAACATTAGTAAAGCCTGAGGGAATTCACCTGGGGTGACCGAAATATAAAACGTAGTTTTTACTTACACTGCAAAGCACATCCCAGAGATACTTTCATTTTTAACCATATTGAAATGAGAGGGAATCTTACTGGAGCATCAAGACAACGAAACTGAGTTACTATTTCGCCTACACATCAAAGACATATGTCACAGATATTTAAAATTAAGTCGTTTTCGTTGATCATAGAATAAAGATCATAAACGTTATCTCTACTCACCTCCTCTACTGCCTGAAACGCGACCAACATGTGATTATGAAGTCTCTCTCGTGTTATTTTTACTTATAAAATTATTATCTCTTTTTATCTGCCAAGTAAACGAGATAAACTTTCACGATATAAGCCCAACGTTCAATATCCTGTTTCCTTAAGTTCACGTCCTACAGATCTGCTTCGATATTTACTTTTACGGTCATGAAGAAACACCTGTAAAATCTAGACAGTAATGAAATACATGTATTACTTCTACAGGAGTCGATGTGAATGAAGCAACTGTACTTTTGGGTATTATAATTCGTAATACATAATAGTTTATTTTGAACCAAACTGAGCGCAACGATTTTCCAGAGACACTTTTGTGTGTATATGCCTTGTATTTCACTTGTGAGTTTATGTGGCTTATCTTTTTTAATGTATTAAGAAAGTGATTCAAATGAATAAAAATTTTCTTGGATATTATCCATCGTCTAGTAAATATAAAACGTAAAACGACGTTTCGGAGATGGGACTCTATCTCCGTCTTCAGGTTCCAACACAGTTGGGCCCACTAGATAGAGCTGAAGACGGAGATAGAGTCCCATCTCCGAAATGTCGTTTTACGTTTTATATTTACTAGACGATATATAATATCCAAAAAAAAATTTTATTCAATTGACTCTTCACCATCGTCAAGAAGTTTTAGATTTGATATAAGTGATTCAAAGTTCACTATTATACAAGAGGGCGTGTTCTCTTTTCGGTAATTAGTTAACGTAAATCACACATCAGAAGACATCCCAATGTGTCATGAACAGTTTCCAAACACGATTTACTTATGAGGTTTTTACTCGAAAACCTAGGTGCTGGTTATTTACAACAATCAAGTTTATTTTGTTTTAACGAGTGTGTGTGCTACAAACTAGATGCAATAATCCCAAGAATGCAATAGCCTGTCCTCCGTCTGTCTACTCACGACATTATCCTTACGTTTATTTCTTGGAATATTTTATCAGGCATAACATAACTTACACAAAGAAGTCAACATGAGTAATAATGGAGATCTCAAAAGGTGTGAAATTAATACTTGTACATTTCATTTCATACACCCACTGAAAGCTTCGGTTATCTTCCATTCTCCCCAGGCTGTCCCATTAAATTGCAACTTAATTGCAGTCTCTTTAATTCTGTGCTCATTACTCACAGAAAATATCTTCATTATTCGCAAGCCAGTCTGCGGAACTCTAAACAGTAAAGACTATTGTACTTCAAAAGAAAGAAACAAATAATATATTAGATGATAAAACATATCAAATAAACAACAGCTCTGGTAATGAGTCTTAATTTCTCCCATACGCACATTGAGCATTGGGCCTATTTTCAGAGTGCTCTATAAAACATGCACTTTACTGTATCCTGTACAATATACTTATATAGATGGGTACGTTCTTTTGTTCTTTTAATCATCTATGGTCAAGCCTGACCGTCGTGACCCCTTTCGGGGTTCTCATGCGAAACTACCACGGTGGTTTCGCCAGATGGATACGTAAATCGCATAATATCCATGCAGGAAATCTAAGCCGATACGCTGTTCGTGACATTGTGTCCAGGGACTCAAAGAAAAGTGTGCGGCATAGAGAAATTGGAAACGAATTGTGGTAACAAATCTCCTATTATAAAAACAATTAATTTCATATACACAAAAATTGTCAGAGGGCTTACTGCAGGGTTAGTAAACATATATCACGAAATGAAAGTGTATCTAATTGCAGTATCAGTTTTTAAATCATGCCAACAATAACATCATAACGGATACAAAATAACAAAGAATATTAAAATATAATTCATTCTGCGTCTGATGTCGGTATATGAAAATGTTCGTTTACTGAATGCCATAAACGTTTTACGTGTATGAGACGTTGACGGTTTCGCAAAGCGTTATGGTAACAGGAAAATTTGTCCTTGAGTGTACGCGTAGAATATCAATTATTTTATAAACAGTTAATATTGAAATCGATTACCCAGCATATGTGATATGGAATGCTGGTATTAGACGAAACGTCTAGATTATTGCCTTCAGAACGAAATAGACTGAGCATCGTGACCATTGAGAATATCGCTGCCATACCAGAGTATTACAGCTACTTCCTGTTCTTAAATAACAGCCTTACATGTATACGTATATTAATTTGCTTTTAATTACTTTAGTAAAAATGCAATTTCTAAAGTTATGTTACTTAAACCAGCGAAACCCCGAGCGTGTGTTTCGTAAAAGACGACAAATAACCACTACTTTGGACATTCAATTTCAAATGGAAACCCAATGGAGATGATGATACAAAGAGATAGATGAAAATCTGTTACTAGTCAAGAGAATGAACCGCATTAGGGCTATAGAACAAACACAGAAGAGTATTTAATTTAAGAAAACAAGTAACAGACACAAACACATTGAAGAGCATAATGAGAAAAAGCTGAGCACTATTCCATTTACATTTGGAAACGAATTTAAGGACAACGGGAGTAGAGAAAATATGTTGTCTCAGGAACAATGTTAATGAATGTCCTTTAGATGCAATCATCTGGCGCCAATGTATCGACTACTGCGTGATGTAGCAACCAGCGCCTCCTCAAGAGAACTGGAGTTTGAGGTACGTTATTTTAGCGAATGGGAAGGGAAGAATGACGATGCTGATGAAGACAGATGTGAAAGGATAGCATTAACTTGGCTACTCTAAATTCGATTTAAGTGATTGATTTACTAGGAGTTCCTTGTGTGCTGTTTTGTAAGTAATCAGATTACGTCTTGAAGCAGACGATAATTTTTAAATAAACACGACAGGCAAATTAACTATGCCTATTAATACTACACTCTATAGTTTTGTTGCATAAATAACAATTGTTGGCAATTTCATGACATGAGAAATGTGGGCGTTATTTCGAGACGTCTATGAAAGAGTTGGATCACGAGGGAAGGGTGTAAAGTTTACTTGATGACAGAAGCTGAGCAAGCTTCTGAAACGTCGTGTGTTTTTAAACTGATAGACGAATGAAACTCTTCAATAATAATTCAAATCAATATTTTACAAAGTCTGCAGCTTTTAAGTTTTATCCTGCTGTTGAAGTTACTACTGCTGCTGCTGCTACTACTACTACTACTACTACTACTATTCTACAGCGAATTCAGAGTCCTCTACAATCCACTCGGAATTAAGTAACGCCTCTAGATTTACACGATTTACAAATCTCCCCTTGAAGCAGCACTATCGCCAGACGCGAGGGAGCCATAGCTGGAATAGTGACCTAATGGTTGCATAGCAAGGCTATATAAGCCATTAAACCGTGGTTGTCCTCCTAATCACGCATTGACCTAATGAACAATGACAGAGCTCGACTTACACACATCAGAGCTATCATTGTATTGATTGTATGTATCGCAGAAACACAGCAACCAATTTCCTGCCCCTTAAATCTTGGCACTGACACGTGTGGACGATGACAGTTGCTACCCTGCATTCATGATGATGGCATCCTGGCCATCCTGTCACGTGACTTGTGTATATCGTCAACAGATCTCGCGTTTGTGTGCGCTACAGCCAATGGTGTGTGGCTGAATTATATATTGGCTTCTGTAGAAGGCCTATGCGACACGTCTATCGTAGCGATTACTTGTACGGATTGCATAGGATGGGGTTGTTTCGTATCTAATCTACCAGCAATGTCCATACATATATATAGTTTGGAATATTGATACTTTGCTAAAATGACAAACAAATGGTGCATCATGAACTGTTAAGAGTGTCTGTTTCGTGATCCACGTACGAGTATAGTTCATTGCGTTTTAATATCCTTTAACGTTCACACTAACAGAAACAAATGAGGTGAGAAGTGACCAGGCACAAACACCGTAAATTACTGAACTGATTTTAAATTGCTGAACCATAAACGTTTACAAAATAGGACACGTAGTTTCGCCGATAAATCTAACATTAGCTGCAAATAGAGTACATCACAAGAGCGTACATCGACGAGAAACACGTGACTGTGTTACTGTTTATATATGAAGATCGTAAAAAAACAGTACATAAAAACACATCAAGAAATGGGGAGGAGGGTGATAAGAAATACAAACAAAATTTTGGTTGGAAAGACTGAAGAAAAACCTAGATGTACATGGGAGGATAATGCAAAAACAGTGAGGGAAATACAGTCCACGACTGTAATCTTAAGACCCGCGGGGTGTGGAAGTGGGGTGAAGGAGGAAAGATAGCGTCTGCCTTTAACGCTACGAACTTCCTGCATTCCTTGTAAGTCTCAAGATTACAGCCGAGTACTATAGTGGACCCAGGACAGGGATTTATGGCCCACTCGTGTACACGACATTGAATATCCAATTTCATAAACCTGGCGGGAGGGGGCCTACTTTCTTAGCTATTTGAGTGAATATCACTTCTCACGGACTCTGGTTCTCCGAATTGTTATTGGTGATGGTATCATCACCATCATCATTCAAATATATACTATGCATTCGGCACGTAAACAATTCAGGTTTTGCAAATAGTTAATTTGTACAAGCTTATAACAATACCGAACAACAAATCTTGATATTTCATATGAAATCCTCGAAACACGTACACCAGTCGAAGCATCTAGTATTACGGTATTATTTCCTACTTGTAGTTGTAGAATCGCAGTTATTACCATAAATCAAGTAGCGAAGTCTTAACCTTTGTGAGGCTTTGTGTTTCATGATCAATGCGTACCGAGAAATCAGTCCATTCCGGCGGTAGTGTGAGGTAGACTACTGACAATAGAGTTCCAGCCACCTCCAAGCGCCTCTCTGCATGGATTTAAATCAAAGCCACTCATTGTTCCGTTCTTACTGCAGATAGTGGCATTGTTTCCTGCAATTGTTTGGAAGGAAGGTCATCCCATGTGAAACAAAATGAAGCGGGACTCAGTATTTTGCCTGTGGTTTCACATGGCATAGTATCTTAACGCGCTGTTGTTATGTGCAAATGTCTGCCTAGCCATGACATTACATAAAACAAGAGTGCGGAAGTGTACTCCAATAGAGTACACACGATTTGCAAATGCGTTCTTTGTTAATCTTCATACTGCATTAACAACGTTGATCATTTATTACAGATATATATATATATATATATATACATATATATATATGGCTAAGAGTCAGATATTTCAGTTTAAATGCCAAAAACGTTTAAAATAAAAGTTCTGGATCCTAAAAAGCAGAAGCAGTCTCATTTGGTTTCTTCATAGACGTCAAAAGTAAGTTTGAAAACGGTGTGGATTTTATAACACGAAACTGACGTATCTGAATGTCGGGGCGTAAAAGATGACAAGTGAACACAGCTTTTCTGTTGTTTGTCATCACGGTCTGAATGATCTGCCGCTTTGTGTTCATTTCAACTGTCTCGACACGTGTGTGATGCAAAGGGCTACCGACAGTACAGGCTCTTCTCTCTGCTGTGCAAGTCAGGTGTAATTTGTTGTTTTCCGACAACAAATTCTTCATGGCCGTTTTGCTTGGGGAAATGTCAACATAGTAGATTTTTCTTTAGACTGCTGAACTGATCCAACATTTGTTAACTCTTGCCAATGAGACCCGTGGTTTTTTTTTAAACTAAAGCGCTTTAAGAGGCGTATATGACAAAATCTATAAATCAGAATTGAGCTACACACATATACGTCTGTGCCTATGGGTTTAATGAACCAGGACGAACAAAACTGAATTAACCTGACAATATTTATTACACATCCCCATCAAATTTAATCTAAATACGTTCAGTAGTATCTGAGATATAGGGACGTAACACCCACTAAATACTTTAATTTATTACAAAAAAACACAAAATAAGACTTCATACATCAGTAATTACTAATAAAACAATTTATTAAGTAACTAACAAAGTAGTTTATTGACGTTTTAGTTATGTAATACAAATATTCAACAACTAAAACCGCATCCTAAGCCAATTCAAACCACAATATCCAATTCGGTTTCCTACGGATTCATAATCGTAACATGAAATTAAAGATGTCAATATTATGTCATGTATCAGTAATTCTTGTGTGTCGACCGCCGCCTTAGAAGCGCGGTCTATAACTGCGATAGGGAATTTGAAATCTCCGCAGGACCTGGATTTTGTCCTCAAGGATCACGTTTCTTTGTTTATTGTTACATTTGCCATTCGAATTATTTTAATCCCTTGCATAAGTAAAATTCTGTACAACTAAAGAGAGTCCGACACGAATTAGTGCGTAGACCTGATAAAAATCAGGGGGATAAAAGGTCTACTGTCATGAGCGTTATCTTCTCATCATATCTTAGGGGTCGTTCTGCAAGGATGAGGCAGTTCAACCCACTTCTTTCAAATTACAGTGTGCATGGGAGTGTGGAGATGTGATAACGCTCCTCGCTTTCTTGACGTCTCAAGGCGAGTGGTCCTCATTGACCTTCAGGACAGTTAGGGCTTTCATGGCGAACAAAAGTGATAAAATCTTCTCGGACAATCAGCCAGCTCAAATTAAAGTATAAGTTCAAGGTTTCGGAGAATTCCACTGACTCCATCATCAGGCAATAAAGTTTCATTGTAATATTTTCTATCTTTCTATATTTTGTTCCTCCAAGTGGTCTTCTTACGAGCTTCTTTAACCAAAAGTGTTATACGCGCATCTAATACCACCACTCTTAAATATCATATTAAAAATATATTAGGTTTACAGAATATGGGACCCAAAATTTCTTCCCAGCCAATATATGACGTTTCTATCATCAATAAACGTCATTTATGTTCCATTTCGAAAAATTTCTTCCTCAGCAACATAGATCATAGTCTATAAAAGTAGTTGATGTACAGGGTCTAACAAGAACCAGCAAATTGTCTTTTATGTTTTGTAAAATAATGGGGTAAAATAAGAAACAATTTAAGAAGATGTTCGTTTTTATTTTGAAACAAACTATATGTGAAACATTTCGGACTTGTATTATATACACGACTGTACACATTTATCATATTAATTTGAACAGAACAATTTTAATGAATAGGCATGCCATCCATTTTAATATCTCGTTATGATATTTTGAATTCGGCCGCTCTCGTGTAGACTTAATAAAACTCAAAATGTGAAATCTGTAGCGCTGGATCTCTAGAGTGCACGTAATTTGAGACGAGAGCAGTGATTATTTGAATACACGCCTGGCACTGAAACCGCTTAAATAATGAAAAATGAGAAGAAATACTTTCACAAGCCCTAGGAAACAAACATGAGTAAATAACTATGTAAATATATTTTACACAGATAACTACAAAAACAAACACAAGAAGAGAAAGGAAATAATACGTAAGTATTTGATTTAGTCGCAGTAAAAGAATGATTAAACGAGTAGACCACAGATATATGTGTGGTTGGAGGACAGGCTGTATTTAGCAGCTGGAAATCGAATTTCCTAGACCTGGACAAACTACAAATACAAAAAGAGGGGGGGAAGAAAAACAAAGACAGGGCATGTTTGGAAAAGAGGAGTAAAAATTGCCAGGTTCCACTGACCAGTTCTACGAAATAAATGTGGCACTTCCAATGTTGCAGGAAGGACGAGGTGGGGCTGATTCCCACTGTAGGGGTTGTGCAAGAGGGTAGGGGGATCGTTTCTTTTTCTCCCTTTGGGATTCGATGCTTTTAAATCGAGTTTTCCCGGGAGACACAGGAAGGGGTGAGATGGAAACCGACCCCAACTCTTGGGTTATACCCGTATACCGGTCACTATATTTCGATCACGTCCAAAAAAAAAGGACGGACACAAGTACGGGATGGGGAACTGCATATCCTCCGAGCGATGGACCGTTGTGACAACAGTGCGGAAGTGAATCTGTTCAAATCAATCAGCAGCTTGTACATACATATACTGATTCACTATGTTAGATTTTTAATCAGGACCAAAAGCCAGTTTGGTTCTCTGCCTCTCCGTACCCCCCGCCCTCCACCAGTGCCAATACTGTACATCCATTAACGCTAATGTATGGCAGTTCCAGCGTCCTGTAATGGAACAATAAAAATACTTGTTTCGTTAACGACAGCTTCTGTCCTATCGTAAAGGCTGATCAGTTTATAGAGCGACAGTCGATACACGAATATTAATGCAACAGTAGTCTTTTTTGACATTAATCTACAAGCCTTAGACCAGAGATTTTTACCCTTCTAAGACCTGGGGGACACATTCAAACTTTCCTATCGACGTACGGGCAACGGGTTATAAATGATAACAATTTACTGAAACTTTATGATAGTTCATTAATTATTAAACTAATTTCCTGCCATTTTAAAAATTAAACGAATATATAATATTATATATTCACGCGAGTAAATGCTGTCAAATTAAAATCACTTGGCTTTTACAATTTCTGGAACCCTATATGAGTACTGTAATATAGTGGATAGTTAAATGACGTCTTCACGTTTTGAATATTTCACTTATATGAAGGGTAGAAACACGTTCTCTGACTTAAACCTGTATTATTAACACTGTGATTGCCGATGTCAGAACAACGACATTTTATCTATGGCCATTTTCGTCTAGTAAAACAGTCCTAAATGTCTTTATTCGAAGGAAACTACTTATGTTAACACAAATTACATCAAATATAAATGTAATGGCGTTCGAAACGACATGATGATTTACGTAGTTACTGGAATTTCGGGTCGTTTCCTGATAAATATTAAATGGTTCTTCAACTTGGAAACAAACAATCAATCAAAACAAATTGGGAGATGTCGCATTATTAGCCTATTCAGTCATTTCATATATAACACTCTGGTTATAACACTTAAATATAATGAAGTCTTGCCCCGAAGAGTATCTGTAGATAAATTACAGTGTGAACAACGTAAGATCCTAATTAACCTCTGCTTAGATTGAATTTTCATGTAACTCAATACAAAATCAACTACAACTATTTTCTGCGAAACAAATTACTGGTCACTGTGGAAACTGGCAGTTCATAATTCTTCATGCTCTCATAGTTTGTCACACTCGGTACCGAATTTCTGTGCGAGAGGAAAAGTTTGAAAACTAAAATATTACAACTTTCGAGTGCGTCCTCTAAGTTAAATAAAATTCATATCAAACACAGTACTGATTTAAGGAAACAATATCTGCAAAGTCTCATCCGTCGGTCTAAACTTCATTTTATCTTCAAGCTGGAGACACCATTTCGCAATATAGGCGGAAATGGAGACCTATGATTTTAAGCTTCTACGCAGAGGAATTCAGTTGGAAAATGCACAAAGAGCAGCATTTCCTGCTACATTCATAGATGTTTATTTGACTCGGTCGACGCCTACCCATGTGTTTGGAATGTTTTGAACGTCGCTGTCAAAGACGGGAATGGTCCGGTCCCATGAGATGTAGTTTGAACACAAGCCAGAATAGGTCATCCGCTGATACGCATGACGGAGTAAAGCAATCCCTCTGGAGGACATTCGAAACTCATGCTAAACTACAGCACGTCTCTGAAGCCTCACATAACTTCTGACGAAGTTGCGTTACATAGTTCGGTATCTGAAAAAAATTAATATGTTCACTTTGATCACTGATTTTGAGTGGTCCCTAAATACAGATAAAATTTCCATATCTACGGTCGTCGGGCTTGTTTTCTTACACACTTAAAGGAAGCTAGAAAAGATGTTCCATTGCTTGCGAAACGAGCATAATCTTTTTTAATAGCAGCAAACGTGCAACAAGAAGCTTTCTTAACTTAGTTTTCCGGTAATAGCTTTTCGGAATTAGAAAGTGCAGTTTAATGTTTCTGGCATTACAGCATCAAAAAGAAACTACAGATAAGTTAAAACACTTTTATAATACGGCTCGTATTCAAAACAATTATTTGTTTGTTGTGGCACATTTCGCATTTTATCGGACACCCCGCGATGAAAGTGTTCTCACCCTCAGTTAAATGTCTCACAAGTTTGTCCTGATGTACGATAAGGAGGAAGTTAAGAAGATTTTATCTTTGGCGCAAAGTTTGCTGGACATCAAAAGGAGTAACAAAGGAGTAACAATTTCTAAACATAAGAATGTCCTAAAATGTTTCAATAATCTGTAAGATTTGAGGTTTTCACAGCGGTGAGTATGAAGATTTCTGTCTTCTGGGTTGTTGCGCTGTGTAGTCTGGTCGATGTTTACCAACGTTTCAGAGGTCATACTGCCTCCGTCATCAGGGCAATTCATCGCCCTGATGACAGAAGAGTTTAACGCGGTTAATGCCTAATTCCGCTGTTGAACACAACCCCGAACCAGTTGCGCCCATCTCCCGTCCTCACAACGTACTTCCTGATAACTTAAATTTAAACTCCCGTCTTCTTTTCAGTCGTCCAACTAGCCCTTTTACACGAATTTCCCCTCAAGAGTCAACGCATACCTTGTCTCCCATTTAGACAAGGGACTCATTAACATCGCGATAGAATGTTCATAAAATTCGAAAATAAAATTTGAACAGTATATTATACAGATTTAGACTGTGAAAATTGCATGAAATCTTCGCTTTTATGTCCAATCGACTGTACTTCTACTGTCGCAATTTCAAACGGACTAAAAATTGTAATTTCAAGCATGAAAGGATTTTGGAATAATGGCGCATCAGACATGAATCACCGCTCGAGTTGTAAATGAGATATTGAAAGCCAAGCGAGAGCGTACAAGCAAACCTCTGTAAAAATAAAAAGTCGTTCTTGCGGTAGAAAGCGGGCTTTTTCGGATTACACCACCATAGAAAGCTAATATGCTTTACCACCCTCAACATCTGAAGCCAAATGCATGTCCCTTTACCACTAAGAAGCAGACCGTTTACTGCAGTGTCTTGAGTTCTTCTTATATAAATTCTAAATGTAGTAATAAAATTTTAAGATTACTCGTATAACCGTCACGACCTTTAAATATTAATATGCCATCAGTAACAAACATGCGAGTAATGTCGGGCAATTATAAACATTTCCTAAAAACACGATGCTAGTGCTTATACTGCAGACCCTGAACTGATGTGTCAATAAACTGTAAATGAGAAAGACAGATTTTGCAATTTTTCTCAACGAATTTTCGCCAGTATCCTTTCAAATAGATATATTTTCTTAATGACGCAAAAATTAACCCTTTAAAGCCAAGTCTTAACTATACGTAAGCCTTTATTTAAAGGTTATTAACTTACATTTCGAACACTGCGTAATTTTCAGAATATATCTACATAATTATAATAATAACAAGAAGAACAATGATAATGAGTCGGTGTCGGTGATAATGATAAAAAACACCACCACAACCAACAACAACAAAAATAATGTCCCTGGCAAATAAAATACGTAAATATATGAAGTTCAGTACGAGTCTACAGCTCGACTAATCAGGTTTCGTACTAGAAATATCGCTATAAATCCATACAACGGCTACTGATGTGGTAAATCTCTATCTCAAGCTTGAGCGATTTACGTGAAGCAAAGGCCCACGGTTTCAATGATTTTATGGAGATGTAACTTTATTGAAGCTTTAGTGAGACTGGACACGCTGTGAGTGAGTGAAGTCCAGTCATACAGAAACCCTGACCATGAGCCGACGAGAGTGTTTGCCTCCTGTCCCGTTGATAAGAAGAGCTCCAGAAATTGCTTTGTCTCAAACGGCATTATTCGTTTTATGCCAACCACAATGCGTCACATCTTCTTCCAGCCTGACAGGTAAAAGTTTCTATTATCTGTGAAACAGAATCGCCAGCTGTGTGATGTGACAACTCTCATCCAAGTCGCAATTACTGAACGCGAATCGAGGACTGAATCTCCAGAGGGCATTATCCGTGCTATCCGGACCGCATGCTGTACCCAACGATTAGTTCGCCATCCCGCAATGAGAGCTTCTATTATACACGGGACGCAGTGAAATCAGGTTGGTGTAGTTGCGTGGTATGGAAACTCGTACATTAACTGAAAGCACTGTTATAAGAAGCAACATTGTTGCCGCTTTGTGTCACCAGATCCTTGAAGCTGTGCATTCATAAAAAGGACATTAGCAAGTAAACACTTTCCCCTATCAACTTTCACCCCTTACACCAGTTATTCAATTAAGGTAGAATGCGATATCGTAATTTCTATAGAAATGCGAAGAAGTAGAATCAAATTCGAAAATAAAGAGTGTTGTGTTTATAGTATCTGGTCTAGGCCTATGTGACAAAAGGAAACAAAAATAATTCTTTATAATTGTTTATGCTATCCTTAGGCGTCTGCCAACATTATAGAAAAGTGGTCAAAATCTGTGTTGAGAGAATACAGATATCATGTACTATTACAGAAATGTACTTTATTTTATTAATTTCTAGTTTTATATCGTACTAAATTTAAGCGTTGTATATTTTATTATATTTCTATATGTCAAGTAACGTAAATTAATTTAAGTTATTATGATTTTAAATCATGATCATCTTGTGTTACTGAAATGAATCGAACACTTTTGATTATAACAGTATCCGATGACGACAGAAATATTTTATCACTGAGTTTTTCTATATCCTATGAACCTTTACGTGATCTCTCTCTCTCTCTCTCTCCGTGTGTGTGTGTAACGGGCTATATTGTCCGTATTTGAGTTAATATAATTTCATTCATGATTAGCTAAATGCAGGGACAGAAAAAATGTATTAATTCTCCCTCGCGGATTTCGTCCCACATGTAACAGCAAGGTTTCTAAAAATGAAAGCGAACCAAATGCAGTGTTGACTCAGCTCTCCGGAGGGCTTCGGATTGCTACTTTATTCTCACGTTTGAAAATCTCTCCCATGGTGCTTTTTTGAGAGGAATGAGTAGAATGGAAGTGGGAGTCGGGGGTTTCGTTAAATCTGGGCCCTCTGCCAAACTTCATTATACACATCTACAGTCAATATTTCCACGTCCACCATAGTTGTTCCCCTCATTCAAGTTCCCAATTCTAGAGCTTCTTTCATTACAAGGCTACCTGTAGTTTTAGACAGTATGGGGTACGAGTCAGTTATGTACCGTTCCATATAAATCCACAAAGAATACTCCAAAACGTGCCACAGAACTGTCTATATTTCACAAACAGCCAGACAAAATTCCAGGTATTTTGAAACCTGTAATAAATATTTCGGGCTTCAATGAGAATTTAAAACTAAATAAACCATATTTCTGCCTGAATTAATTGAAACTTTGTGATACATATTTTATTTATCACCGCTATAACACGTTACGTTTACAATTCACTTCTCACAAGCTGCTAAAAACTTCATACAAGTCATTGAACATTCATATATAGTTAATTATATATATAACGTAGTACTAAACTAAAATGGTTCATAAGGAAACGTTAGTGTTCTTACTTGCCAGAATTACTCGGCTCATTCCTACATACTGAAAACAACAAGAGGAAACAAAATATAATGTCAGTACCTTAAGAAAAATACGACACTTGGACGGGCCCGTAAGATGCTTTGGCTCACTACGAAAAGTGTACGCCGGATAGGTCGAACCCAACTAAACGCATGCCTACAGAATTTGTAACAGAACAACTGCTGTAATATTCTTCCCATCGCGTGCGTAATGCAACAGAATCCAGAAAGATCCGTGCAATTATATGTTTCCCCATCGCGTTCGTAATGCAATAGAATCCAGAAAGATCCGTGCAATTATAAAACTCTGAGCGTATTAAATTTATTCATTTTCATTAGACCTATTTTTCGCTTTGCATCCAGTACAAATTCATCTCACAGAATATAAGCTCTGAAACCTCCGCCTGTATTAAAATTCGTCTGACATCACAAACAGACGTGGAATTCATAGACCGAATACTAATTGCTTAATTGTAGGCCCGTATTATTATTCTGAAAACTAATAATCATAAGTATTATTTCCTGACATATGAATGTATACAATCTAAACAGAAAAATCCATTACGTTCACATACTTACTGCCTCTTTCCACCGCAACTTGTAATTTGCTCATTTCTGTCAATTTAAAACTAGACGCCAGTGTAAACCCAACGGCTACGTAAATAAAAACGAACGGGCGATATGATTCTGAAATTCGTTAACTACAACCACTAGCTGGTGCAGTCTGATGTGGGACGATGCAGTTGATTTTTAATTATACTTCCCCCGTAGCTTCTAGGTTAAATTATCGTATTCGAAACTCGGAGCTTTTAACGGATATTATCGGAGTTTCACGGAGTATCAGGGGATTTAAATTTGTGCTGGCTATCAGGCAACTAATGGACATAGACAGCAGAAGAGACGTGATTCAGTGATTTACTGTTTAAACAGGGAATAGAAGCGGTTGAACAATCAGCAAGAATGGTTAATGAAACGTGAAATTATATGGAATTCTACACTTCCCACTGTTTTATTTTTCGAACGTGTATAAAACTTTCGAAAACCAAGCTCGATGTACGTGTTATATGAAGATTTAAGTGGCCTGTATTAATCCTCTTATCAGGGAAGTAAATCTGTGATAACTGGAAATAAAATTTAAATTAAAACACTTAGAAGAAGAGATGGCGGGGGTAAAGACAACTGCACTATGTGTAGCTTCGTAATTTGTTCAGCTCACTTAATTTTATAGCTAATTAGTGTAAGTAAAGACAACTGCATTATGTGTAGCTTCGTAATTTGTTCAGGTCACTTAATTTTATAGCTAATTAGTGTAAAGATATCAATTCCTGGCTAAGATACTAGAAACATGAGAAATGTTTTAATTTTCAAATATGGTGAAAATTACTAAGTCTGATTTGAATCTGATCAGAATTCAAAATGTTAAATCCAATTAAACTCATTACTCAAACTCTAGTAGGCTAAAGGAGGCACGGGCTAAGCTGATAAACGCTTATTAGTATCCAAGCCGGTCCACTGCTCATAAAGCTCTGAGCTATATCAAAATTAATTCATAACTAAACGACATAACATGGCGCCCTTATTAAGGCACGAAGATAGAAACACAAGGAGATTCAATGGAGGGTCGTCACTTGACAGTTATAGCACCGTGAACAGTGTTCCACTTCATAACGGGGACAAACCGTTCCTAGGAAACCCCGTTTTATTTAGACAACAACTGAACAGAGTAATAATTTACTACACCGACATAGAAACACTACATTAAAATACAAATTTACAAAATAGCCTGTTTCATCCATTAGAGCCACTGTATAATAAAATACATTTTAAATTATGGATTTACTGATGTTACGTTATTTGACAGTGTTGTTCTACCAGCAACAGATTTAGCGTCAAATTAAACATTTCAATGCAATTAAGTGACGGTAAAGGGCGATATTTGAAAAAGGAGATAGTAAGTTATATTCTAATTAGAATATAAATTTTATAAAAATGAGGAATAGTTAATTACAATGTGACGTTAATAATAATAAACTGAATATTTTAGTCAATAAAGTAAACCAGACTTGGGCAATAAAATATGACATGATGTAATGACCTAACACAGGACGAGATCAAAGAGTGCTAAGGTTTCTTCAACACACATTCTCTAGACTTACAGAGTCATTTAATTTCGTGATGATTATTATATAGCTTTAGACACTTATTGAATTATCGAATCGTTCCATAAACTCGTTCCAGATAACTTCACATGTACAAGTAATAATATTTTCTTATATACAACAGTTTATTTCTCATTACATATTATGTAAATATTACACACAGAAGCCTTAAGGTATATTTACAACAGAACTGCCAAATTAGACTCAAGCAATGCAGAAAATCTAGTTATTTCAAAATATTAATGACAGATACATTAACAGAAAATATCCTTTAAGAACTAAACCACAAATATAAGAAACTTAAAATTACCATAACATCATAACCGAGATCCTTATAATTGTGTCACATGTAATCCTTACGACACAGCTTATAGCGTAAATGATAAAATGGTTTTTTGTTTGATAGATACAAATATAAGACACTTAAAATTACCATAACATCATAACCAAGATCCTTATAATTGTGTCAAATGTAATACTTACGAAACAGCTTATAGCCTATATGATAAAATGGTTTTTTGTTTGATAGATACACAATTCTACATAAACTTGATGAGCTCTTTTCCACTTCATCAATGAGATGCGGCTTACACAAATTGAAGCAACACAAAGAGACTCCAAACTCAAAATATAAAACTATTAAATTAAATATAATGACTATATTTATGCTCTTTTCGATGTTAATATTAAACCTATTTGAACGAAATAAATCCTCTTAAAATTCATATTTATTTATAATTATGAAAATCATTAATTTTCGCTCTTTCACACTGGTATTAATTTATTTGTGTAATTTCATCATGTTGTGCGCTTGTTAATAGAAAAATCTTCTCTAATGTTATTACATTTATTAAATTGAATGTAGGCACGCGACAGAGTGCAGCATATTCACAACAATTCAGTTGCTTCGAATCAAAATATGAATTCCGAACGAAGTTATTTATATTTTTGTTTCATCACCGAGGTATAAGTAGTTGCAACGAGTGCTGCAGTTTTACTCCGGAACGTCAAGTGTTTTACACGGTACCAGAAACTTTACCCAAATCCATCTAATTTTTTATTCAAACCCCAACGAACATCCACATTTCCACGTTAGCTCTAATCAGATTAAAGGGGAAAATCGCTTTCAGCTACATCGTATAACCGTGACTGTGTATGAACGGATGGGTACACACAAGCATTATTGTAAAGTCAGTTGGCAAAATCCCCTAGCAATTCTGCAAAGAGATGTGACATGCTTAATTCCTCTCCCAAACCGCTGCATCTCTAAATCTATACTACAATGTCAGTACTCAGCAGCTGTTCCGTTAAACGTAACTCATGCTTTCCGGTCGGAAGTAAATAATCATACGTACTTGGGACAGAGGCTCCCGTTCTTTGTCAAAATTCCACATCCAGAGGTCGAAGATGACCTCTTGAACAATTGAACACAAATAGGCACATGTGTTGGAAAGGCCGCGGTAGGTGTCTCAGCGCGGAGTACCAGGTTTGAACCTAGGTAAATCCATGTAGGATTTGTGGACGGCAAAGTGTCTCTAGGACAGGTTATTCTCCGAGTCCTTACCCCGTCAACGCCATCCTGCCGCAGTACACGGCAAAGAGACTAAGAGTCGAGCAGCGTCGAAATATCACTAGGGGGAAAATGTCACGTTGTATGAAATTACGTTAATTGAAACCCATAGTAGGCTGTACGTACCTTAAGTAGTAAGAATTAATATAAGTCAGAAAGCATTTAAAATACGAGTGCTAATTAAAATAATAACCAAAGTAGATGATAAACTGTTATAAAACAATATTTTACTGCCGAATAAAACAATTTCGAGGCATACATAAAAGACTGAAGCCTCTACTTCTTCTTATATGAAATAATTCCTTGTATCTCTTGCGACTCGAAATTAATTCCGCAATAACCAATCTTTCACAAGTGCAACAGGACTCTTTACGAGGGAAGTATGTAGGCCTTCATCATAAGGTTCTATGCTATCAAATCGTAACAAAGTATAACAACGAATGTCTAAGCGTTCTAGAAAATGGCTGATGCAATAAACTACATATATTTTATATTTGAGGGTTTAACGGCGACTGGATGCTATATAATCCTCTCGAACGAACAGCCACGTCAATGCTGAGTTAAAAACTAACAATTCGGAGACTGACTCTGTCTCCATCAGAGTCAATGTCGCAGGTCTCCGAAACAATGGCGTTTAGTTCAACATTGACATGGCTGGTCTCCCGACAGAATTTCACAGCATACGTTTGTTGGACACGGTACAATGTTAACGACATATTGGAATTCACGTCTTCCGGCCATTCGTTTTAGTTATACTGACATAACGCATTCTAACTGATTTCAATTTCTTGATGCGTGACAGCAGTCGAGACCAAACCCAGAACCCTTTGGAAATGAAACTTATATAAAGCTACAACATCTGGATTATGGATGAATTAAGCGAAATTCGAACCAGAACACACAGCGGACATAAAAATAAAGTGAAACAACTTTACCGTATTATTTCTGTAAGAACTTTAACATTTCAGCCACTTTAAGATTCTGTAGTTTCTCTCGTTAAGGTTTCATATAATCTTCTTCCTCACTTGGAGGGTTGGCGGAATGAAATAAAGTTGCGTACAAAGAGCCGAGCGGAGAGTGGGACGAGAGATTCAAGTGTCGGTCAAGAGCGGATGATGAAGCAGGTTTGGTAAAGTTCTACTGAAGTCTGTACATGGCTTGGCTTTCACCAGCACTCCACCCGCCTGGTGTACATACTACTGTGTAGGTCTCTGGAGGACAACTCCATGGTATGATGAGGCTCTCTAGGGATAGGCCTACATACCTGCCCACCTGATGATGCAGTGTGCACAATCTCCCTTATCTCTGCTTTCCTATGCTCGCGATTACAAGGAATTTTCAATCTTTAAGTTCTCACAGGGGCAAGTACGAAGAACGATATCTTCTGGGTTATTGCTTAGTGTAATGAGATAGAAGTTGACCGACGTTTCAGAGGTTCTTGCTGTCTCCATCGTCAGGACGACGACTAAAACATCGGTAAACTTCAACCAGACCACACGGCGCTGCAAGCCAGAGACGTATTCAGATATTGACATGTTATTCTGGAAGAAATTTGCTTGTTGCGAAGAAAATTATTTCATCCAAAGATGTTAACACGAGTATATTTATAATCGTTCGCAGTCTAAAAGAACTACTTAATTCTACGATAAACGTCAACCTTTTTAATGCTAATTGCTAACATACCTTTCTATTATACATTAACCGGATGTGAGAAGTGTCTGCCATCTGTTGTCATTTTTATTATGGCCCATAGAACCAAGAAACAGGAACGCAACTGTGGAAGTTTGCTACCTACATTCACCTCAGCATATGATAGTCTATATACAGACTTCGAGGCAAACAAATCCGGTATGGGACCTCCCAGACTGTCGCCGTATTTTATTTTTCCTACGACCTGCCAGTCTCACTCACTTGCACGCAAAGGAGAAACTAATCCCCTCAGACGCGTCACAATTTATATATAATCTAACCTCTGCAGTTTCTTTGAGGTGCAGCTAAGAGACGAAGCCCGTGTTATAAAGCCACAGCAAAGGCTCCATAAATTATTTATTCGATTTATTCTTAAGTTGTATAATGACGTCGTTTCAATTACGGAGCATATTTAGCGTTTAATAAAAAGCTATTTTGACACACAATGTAGAAAATGGTAAGTTATTTGACGACGCTGCATCACCTGCGTAGGCTATTTAGCGTAGATTGGAAAGGAGGCGGCAGTGCCATATTTCAAACAACAATTTTGTCTTTCGCTTGAAATGACTGAGAAAATAACGAAGATTTTCAGTAAAATTAGTCGATATATTAACACGTAACACCCCGAAAACAAATTAAAAATTTTACACCTTGGCACAACGTGTTGGTAATTATTATCAGTAGTGATGAGTTAAGGATTTTGAAACGAGGTGATCGTGGACTATTTTAAGGAGCTTACTTACAGAATATTTTTAGTATAGCTAGTAATCAGGCCGGGAATCGAGTCCGATACCGCCTAAATATAAAACGAGACAGTTACCCTACAAAACTCTACTGGGTCAAAGTTTATAGAAGTCTAATAAATGATTACTGCGTTAATTTCATTGTAGTTATTTATTTTAACGTGCTAACTCAACAGCTACAGGAGCCAGCACGAGAAGATAAACTAAATACAAAGAACGAAACAATAAAAAGTGAAAACAAAATCAATCTGAACACTTTCTTGTATAGAGAAAAGTCTGACATTCGTTTTTGAAAAGCACGTCATAATCGGAAATTTCCACAAAATCTGAGTAAATTTCTTACTCCCGCAATGTGGCTATATGTCAAACCAGTTTCCGAATCCTTGATTTAATAGTCATGATATCGTGGTGTGAAGGATACGTCTCATCAAACTCACCTGGGTGAATGGCTTTTTAATATAGATCCAATACAGTGAGTGAGAGCAAAAGATGTGAACTTTACTCTTAAACCATCATAGAGTCTAAAAGATTCGTTTATTTAATGTTTGTTAACAGTGTATATAAACACTACCTTAAATAATAAAAATTCTTCCGAACTGTCATATTGCTGTTATTTATTGGAAAGTTTGTGTATCGTACCCTAGATATGTAAATGAACTGACTGCGGACTTCATGACTTTTTATAACCTTGTTTTTTACGAACTGTATCTGTAACTAATTTTTGCGTACAGTTATATTTTATTTGTGAAATTTTGGTCATCAGAATGAAGAGCACAAAAGTACAGTCAGGAAGTGGAAAGAAAGAAAATTATTTCCACTGAAACACACAAAAGGGCACCTGTAAAATATTTGGTACCTTAATTCAAGAACAGAATGTCTACAGAGCTCACGGTGGGTACCGGGTCTATATTCGAGAATACAATTTTCAACAAGAATGAAACCGGAATAATTCAGGGTATTGCATTTAAAAACAATCTGTTAAGAAATGTGAGTGCTTCTTATTCACACACTTTAAACATGAAACCATCCTTATCAACTTCAATAGCAATTATTACGACATAAATTATCTCCTTTGATATCTTTGGTTCCACTTTCTACTGTCAGGATGTTCAGTATTTAGGTTAATTTTGTTTCTTTGTAACACGTAGGCCTCCTGGTACTAACAGCAAAAGCGTATACTATATGAAAATAGTATGAAAGCATAAATAGACAAAATACAAGGCCTTTTGAATGGGAGAATGTGTAAGCAGTATGAATGTATAGCAAAACAGCATAGAGCGACAGAAAAAGACATGGAAATGGTGCAATTGCAAACAAACATTAAAATGGAAAGAAAGCACTCCATCCTAAAAATGGAGAAATTGAGGGAAACTTTAAAGATATCAGTATCTGGAGGCAAAATAATTTTGTTTTTCTCTTGCGGAAACCAATAAAAAGTAAATCCCGTTCCCAAACAAGTTTATTTAAAAAATAAAAATAAAAATGAACTGATTTCGCGAGTTTTTCATACAGTTCCAATAAATCGTGGTTTTATGGCTACGAATAGGCCTTCTCCACTGTGGCACAATGAATTAAACTTTCTACATGCCGTTGAGTGCTCCAAAATGTCGTATGTCTTAATATTACCGCAGAAAAACCTAATTAAATGAAGCCTAAGAGTGAGTTAGACAATTTAGAGTATAGCCAACAAACTATGGTAATAAAGCGACCGGATTCAATAAGAAGTATTTCTACTAGCAGTTTTAGTAAGGAAGGAAGAAAGTATTTCAAACAGGTTATACCTTCTACAAAATTCTTACTCCTTGTTTAAAATAAAGTACAACAGTTCCATAAGAAAAAACAATGTCTTTTCTGTAGTGATTAGGCTGATTTGAAGCACAGAAACTACCCTGATACCGACATAGTCCTTTACACTGACGGCCATGCAAGGGACAGAAATTCCAGACTATAAAATGGCATTTAATTAATTTGACCAAACTGAGGAAGGCTTTGTATAGAAACATCTTTGTAATGACAGTCCTTTCAGATTAGAATGAAATCCTCATAATTTAAGATTAATGAATATTCTCATAAAAGTCAACTTTGCATTTCAAGAAGGAAATGCGTGCAACTGTAAATATTGACTGAACAGTTTTTCTTTTAGACAGCAGTCGATTGTTCTGGCAAACAAAATGGACGGCCGTCTGAGGGCAAACTCCAACAGCGCTGTAGAAAAGAGAGAGCGCAGACTGCGGCGAAGTTATCTAAAACCCAGTAATAGTAAATTCGGCAAAATGCAGTTAGAAAGTGGGGAAATATGTATTAATACATAATGATTACCTGCTTTACACACATTTATTTATGCTGGAATCGCCTATTAACATCGCCCTGTCTATTAGTCCACTCCAGATGTCGTTCATCTGTAGTATATATATCAAGATTTCTGTCTTCTGGGTTGTTGCGCTGTGTATTCTGGTAGATGTTAACCAACGTATCTGAGGTCATACTGCCTCCGTCATATAAATTCAGCTGAAGTGGCTTTAGATATAATTTGGTGCACTTATATACTCGTATATACCGAATTTCGAGTTTAATTTTTACTAGAGTTCTATAGGATAAACATCAAGCCTCAGTTCTTGAAGGAATAACATTTTAAAACACAGTTTTTGATTATTGATAAACAAGAGTGTCGAAATATGTATTTAAAACTTTAAGAACACTATCTTTAATCTTGTATGTTTCCGGCAGCAAACAGTTTTTCACGTAGCTGTACTAAATTCTGAGCTACATTTACAGGAACTTTCTTGATTACAATAATATAATATGATTGGAGTCCAAGCGTCCCGACCAAACAATTCCCTTGAACGTATGAAAATAAATTATTTACAGAAACGCCAGAAATGTGTGCAACCCCGTCTGATTGAAATAAGTTTTATTTGTAATGTGTCTGATCTAAAAAGTCAATGTTCCATAAGAAATTGGAAGGATCGGATACTTTTCACTTCACATCTCCAGAAACAAAGACGTTGATTCAGTATAATCTCAGTCTATGAGCGGTGCGAGAACGGCATTGTAATCTAACCTTTAAGAGACTGTCTCCGCCTCCACCATCCGGGTTAACGTCAGACAATGTAAGTCTCTGAAACGTTGGATTACAACGTCATTCTGACACAGCTGATTGACTGAGAAGACTTCATTGTTTTTGATCACCGTGAAAGCTTTCAAAACTACAATGACGTGACTTAAAAGCAATGCGCAATAATTGATACAGACTGCAGACTCACCTCACAGATGTGCCAAACAAAATATTAATTTACTATTCTGACCAGGTGTTTAATTATTTTAATAACTATTTTCTGCAGATTTTGTAGGTAAAAGTCTTGGAAATAGCAATCATTTTTAAACCGTACTACAAGGTCACTTGCCTAAACTGGGGGAAGGGGCATTATAGGAGTGATAAAACGGTGATTAGATGATGAAAATGCAAACATGTATCAATTTATCAGACTATATAGCGTCGGATGAGAAGACGTGAATGTGGGAGGAAGCGGTTGTGGCCTAATTTAAGATACTCTCCCGGCATTTGATTGGAAACCCCCAGTCAGGATAGCCGGTCTCCGGGTCAAAATTTGAGCCGGGACCTGCAGAATACGAAATTCCTATTGTCACCAAAACTTATGGAGAACAAAGCATTAAATTTTACTTGACTAGATGATGTGCGAGTATTTCTCACACCTGCATATGGCCAGATTCAGTTTCTGTGAAAGAAATTTTCCTTCTCAACGAGTAAAAAATTATATTAAAAGGAAAATAACAAATATTAAAGCTGACCATTTGTAGTAATATTTTAGTATGTGTGTCCATGATACAAAATTTCTGCTTGTTAAAGGTGTTTCACGTTGTATTTCACTTTGTATTATCGAGACCAAAAAAAAAATCCAACGAAGGCATTTTTCCGTTTTAACCGGGTTCCGTTATAGGCAGTTTAACTGTACCATAAAAAGCGAAAGAAAGGCTAAAAACTGGACGCACTAATCTAAGTTTGCCTTTACACAGAGTAACAAAAAAGGAATTAAATTTAGAGCTCATAGAGCAAACTACTTCTCAGTCGGGATGCTGTGTAGCAGAAAGGAATAATCACGGACGGAGGATATTGTCTGCAGCCGGTAGGAAGAGGGGGCAGGGGGAAGAAGAGAACAGGACCTGCTTTTCATCAGCGCGGTTAATACACTAATGGAAAGTTGGTTTCGCTCTTAAAATGCGACATGCCTATATTGCTTCTCATTTTAGTGACATAATCAACCTGGAAGCAAAATGAACCTCACAGAGGTCAACGCTATAGCGAAGCGCCATGCAAAATGTTCTGAGGAACAGGTAAAACCTCAGATATTTCTGAGCACGTATGCATCAAACATTTGATTAATTACATTACAAATACTTTTGAAGCAAACTGACAACCTGCCACTGCGACTGTTCATTCTTTCTCACTTTCAAAGGTTGCTTTCAACTCTGACAAACAAAAGAACCTACGCTCCGATAATTCTTAAGCAAAATCACTGACCTACATCCGAAGTTCGTTTACATACAGCTTCAAGAGTAATTATTATGCGGTGTTAACCGAAGCATTACGAGTAATGAAATATCCAGCTGAAGGGGTTCAGTTTACTAGACTCAATCTGTGCTCAATGAATCTGTCAAAAATTTATAGTCCCCGGTGACAAACACCTTTCCAAAGACTGATCCTCGCGTTATGCGGTAGGAAGAGAATATCTTAATTGTAAGGGAAAATGGCCGCCAAATAAAAGAAGCAGGCATAAGAATGACATATCTAGTGAAAGTAATTAATAGCACGCTGTTTATAATTTATTGTTATAACAATGAGTAAAATATATTAAAACAATGTTTGCGTGGTGGGAGATCAAAACTGAATTTACGAGGGAATTAATTTATTACCATGTAGTTCAAAATCTTTTTGTCTTCCTGCCTGCTGTAAATAAAATTAAATATCTGATAAAGAAAATTATAATGTTACCTGCCGCTTTGTATGGGTGAGAAACCTGGTTTTTCACGTGAAGTACAGAACACAGACGGAGGGGTTTGTAAATATAAATTAAGTATATCGCGGAGCCAGAAATCATAGATAACTTGTGTGCGTTGGTCTGATAAAACGTGTGACCATCATTCAGAAAACTGCCTTGGGCTGGATGGATTTATACTTATTCTTCAGCACTGTCTTCGACCCGTTTCTTTCAATGCTGTCGAAGAAGACCCAAAAATCAATGTCTGCGATTCCCAGAAGTGATATAAAGTAGTTTCTCTTGTTTCTATAAAACTTTTTTTACTCTTATTAGTGGAGAGATGTTACAAAATGCTTCTTCTTTTGTTGTACCAAATAAAAGAACATGGTTTGTGTATCGCTTAATTTTAGCTGCGTTACGACGCCCGCACTGCAGCTGTCATAGATTTCTTCTTCTACGATTTATACGTCGTTCTATATATTTTCAAAGGCTGCCATATCTTTTGTCAGCTACCAAATATGAAAGGAAACTCGTTCAATTGTTACTTCTGCCTACCCAGAAATGACCGGAGTAGTTATTTCTGAAATAAATTACTCAATGCTTTTAATCAAGTTTTAAATATATCGATGGAGACTAATGACGGAAACAAAGACCTTTTTCACAAATGACTCACAACCCCAGCGACGAAATTCTTGTTCTAACCTTAAAATAGTGGCCTAAAGATAGGAGTAATGGTACTTTACCATATTTAGACCATGGAGTCTTCGAGGGACAGCATATAAAGTGCACCTCACCTGGAAGAGAAGAAAACATGATTTTAGTGATCCATAATGCTATCAGTAGGATGCATGTATGTATATGTGTTGTGATATTTGCCCATAAACGTTAGTAAGTAGCCTACAAAACGGGCGTTGCTTAACAATGTGTAAATCCACCATAATATTTAAAAAGAATATTTAGATTTTTATAACACATTAAAATTTGTGCTCTTACAAATATACAGTTAATTTTGAGTATGGTGATAAATGTAAACACTACGCTGTACGAATAATTTGAGTGATTTATACATTGAAATTGTAAAACGAAATAAAAAGTAAGATAGTTTTCAAAAGCTTTAAATTTAATACAATTGTTCACAGTAGCCCACTCAAAGGCTTACACGTGTTTATGCATTACAAGTATCCAACACGTAATTTACTTAAGAAAGTTTGACTTACGTATCGTGTTGGAAAAATATTACTTCAGTTAAAATTTAAAATTTTGGGGTAACCAACTTATATTGTAAACGATCAAAGATGTTATAAGCAATTTATTCCAAACTTTTGTGGCCAAGATGTTCATTTTGCCTCGGATCATACTGACGAAACCTGACGTAAAAAAGCTGAATTTTAAAAATGACATAATACGGAATACGTTTTGGTGTGGAATACACAAAAGACAGCTAGGAAAATTAATAAGCAGCCTATCTGGGAATGTTAAAAGAAATTATTTATACTTTTCCTCTTGATAAGTTATTAAAATTCGAAGGAAAATCCCAGAGAAATAGATTTTTACTTCCATGACAAAATATAATACAATTTTTCGTAACACCGTTTTACAAAGACATACATTTCATAAACATATTATTATGGGCGTGAAAATAGGTCTCTCACGCCTAAGGAAAACACATACTAAAGGTGTCAAAAAGTGCTAGGGAGAAGACGTAGACGTAAGATGGAGGACTACAACGGGATAAAGTTAATTACGTACTAAACAGCTTCACAATTTGTAGTGTTCGCCACTGTATTGATTAACTCAAGAAAATTAAGATGGGTGGGTCATGTAGCACACATGACGGCGATAAGAAACAAATAAAAAACTTTAGTCAGGAAGAAACGACAAGAAACAAAACAGAAACAAATTTTCTAAATAAGTAAATATTTTCCAGAGTTTTGATCTTCTTGTGTTGTCTTCCTGGTCCCTAGAAACAAGCATGCCACGTTTGGCGCAAATCGGTGAACCCATTCTTGAGATGTAAGTGAAAAACACATACACCCACAATTTCAACTTTATATGCAAGGTTACTTCGACGATCTTCAGCATTCAAGGATAATAAATATTCGTGTAATTTATTACCAACAGAAAAGTCGTTCCATGATATTAGTAAAACAAACACATTTGCTGAAAATTAAGAAAACGTATACCTAAACCTCCGGTGGTTTAATCCTCCAGCCTATTGACGATTTTATTAAAAACAAAGGCAACATGAAAAATGCCACAGATGAAAATACTTCATTATAAAATATGCGACTTAAAACATATGAAGTGTGCTATGAAGAGAGAAGGTAATATTTCATCCCAACAGTTGGCTAATATACAGAGCTGATATAAGTATAAGACGAGACTACAGAGGCGGGACTTGTCAGGAAGAAGTTAATCCGATTCCGTATGAGTGATGCTCAGGATACGAACGACGCAGGATTTTACTTCTCCGCTCGAAACTGTTACGTATAGCTACGTCGGGGAAGAAAGGTTTGGGTGGGAACGAGTGGGTGATGGGGCCTCCTAGAAGATTAAAGAAGGAACGAGATGTTTAGGTCATTAAGTTTGCGCATGCAGAACTTCGTCTGCAGTGAGAATCTACTGTGATTAAGTTTGCAACACTCTTAAAACGTACGCGAATTCCAAGAATCTTGTAGCACAACTTCCAACACTTAGATATAGCTATACGACCCATGGAGGAAGTTCTCAGGTATACATACTTGTATAATACTTACGTACATCGTAGAATGACATGGGAGGATGATAGTATCTGGCGAAGGCAGGATATGGATGAAAAAACTGTCTCAACATTCTTATGGACTGATGATGTAGGCACAAACCTATAAAATACCTCTGTCAAAATTGCAGAATTGTAACAATCAAAACTGAGGTTTTATATAGGTCTTGAGACTTTCGCGGCGAGTACAATCAATAAAATCTTCTCGGGCAATCAGCCGCGTTAACTGATTACCGTAGTAAACCGACGTTTCGAGAATCAACTCTGTCACCATCGTCAGGGTTCTGATGTGACTGGATACCTCGGAAGTCGTCTGTAACACAGTTGTTACAGGTGTTACATTCGAGGTATCCAGTCACATCAGAACCCTGGTGACGGGGACAGAGTTAGTTCCCGAAACGTCGGTACGGTAAGCAGTTAACGCGGCTGATTGCCCTAGAAGATTTTATTGAGGCTTTATAGCCTACGCTTATAATTTGTTTCGAATGCAAAAGCTACAGGAGTATCTCAACATAATTATTATCACCTCCCATTTTCAGATGCATAGAGTACAATGGTGAACACTGCAATGAACATTTGGGTTCCATAAATAGCGTTCGAAATGTCTTGACCAGCTGAGCGACTATAAACGTTCAGAGAACAACTCGGCGTCGTGGAACTAGTTAGTGGTGTTGGGTCGTGTGTAATAAAATAGTAAATTTAGGATCAAAATCTGATGACACAAAAAGTCTTAGGAACATCTACGGATGTGACATTACTACTAAAAAATGTTCAACTTAAATGCAGAAATTCGGAATTAAGCTCGATTGTAAATTGTATTTCTTGAAATATTATTTATATTTCTTCCAGATATCATCCGTCTGCGAGATAATAATGTATATTTGAGTACAAGGTAGGCCCATGATGATTCACGACACACATCATAAACTGGTTATTTCCCTCACTAACACACTCAGCCACCTAAACAAAGACAGCAATGTGGTACGAAAGAAATTTCCACCCTTGACACGAGCAATC
Organism: Zootermopsis nevadensis; assembly: GCF_000696155.1. Next base: position 370,156 of record NW_019059836.1, read on the forward strand.
TCGGCTCGATTTCTGTCCGACAGCGCGTACGCTGGATCTCCTCGTCCATCAGATCACAAGATGATGAACAGGAGAAACATCGACATACCAAAAGAGACATGACTGTCTTTTATTCTCACAATGAACCATAACAAATTGAAATTGACAATTTAAAAAAAAACTTCCGAAGCTAATGAAAGGGCAGCTCTTTGGAATGTTTCATTTTCACAACTATCGCAGGGGTTTCAATTAAATCTTCTGGGGTTCCTAAAGTTTGTTTGGAAACTAATCTTCTCCTGCTTAAGTCTCCAGTATAAATTTATCGAAAACAATTTATCGTGAAAAATGTACCACGGATATAAGACAATGATACATTTAACGCCTAATAATATTTAAATGAAATATTCTCGAGTCTGTATCTACGTACTCGTAGAGTCAAAAGACCTTTCACAGCAACGTCCTGTTGCCGAACCCGGCAATTTAATGGCCAAGTCGCCGAACAATTATGATCAACTTACACACGTTTTAAATAATTTTTGGAAACATGATTATCATGAGTCACAAAATAAACTTGTATTGAAAAGGCAAATTTCTATAGATGACTCTGCGTACGCAGTACATTGTAACATATGTTAAGACGATTGGGTTCCACGATACTCAACTGCAAATCTTTACAACAGTCGCACTGGCAGACAAGCGTCTGTGGAAGATACTCGGTAACAAGGAGTTCTGCCTTGTATTTCGTTTTTCATTCATTCCATCTGCGTAAGATATATAATGGAAATCTATTGAGTTCCTGGTTTCGAACGATAACATGTAAAATTCTCCCTAAGGATACAATCCGTGTGTCACATTCAATATCTGTGCTTTCAGTAGCAGTTAAAGTACGCATAAATATACAGTAAAGTGATTCTCTTACCCTTCTTATACACATATTCTTCTTTTCCTGGTTAAAGTAATTTTCCCCTTATATATAGCCTACTGGGAGCTAACTGAAGGTAAGTTTTTATACCCTGATATATTTTAGCATTCCTGAAATAGAGGCAAAGAAAAAGTTTCGAAATTACTTCTTTTTTATTCATCCAGATTTCGACAGCTGCTCATGTCTTCAATAAAGAGCTGGGTTGTAAAAGTGTGATAGGAAGTGTTGGAATTCTAATACGAACGAGTTTTGGCTCTACGAGTTCGTATTCTTCATAAGTCACCAAATTTCGTTGGTTTAAAAAAATAGAAATGTAGGTTTATAGCACTGTAGTATTTCTTTCCATGCATTCATCTTGATATGATGGCGAACTTTAGGAACCTTAAGCGACACAAATCAGCAGCGAGCCGTACAAAGATTACAACTATCACGCCTACAAAAAAACAACAACAAAGACTGAAGAAAACATAGTAAAGTCAAAGATATCGCTAGTATTTAACTAAGCACCACGCCATGGAGACGTACGAGGAAGTAAAGGAATAAACCCATGTAATCATAACCTTGGTATTAGATGACCACTTTAACTCAGAGAAAATAACCTAGAGATCCATTGGATAGAAGGCTAGGTACGTGGGCCCTAGAACCGGTATGGACGTTGATACAAAGAAAAAGGAACTGCCTGTAATCGAACTGCAGTTTAAACTCTACTCTATCTTCTACACGAATGTAACTCATACGCATTGTGCCTCATGAGTCCGTGAGATGAATAACGTTTATGCACTTGCTACATGCTCATTTATTTTCTGAACTCCTGTTACCTTTACGAAGTTGATGACTTACTTATGTAGTCACCAGCTGAGTTACGCGAGATGCCAACGGTTTCTCTGGAGTTTCTTGACAAATCTTTGAAACTAAGAACCTAATATACAATGTCAAGTAGGCTAAGAGTAGATCTTAATATCAAACAAGAACATGCTTGAAACAACGTTAAATGCAATAATAAAATATATTATTTATTCTGTTGCTTTCATAAAAATTGTCTTTTATTGCAAGCCAACTAATAGGAACAGAAAAAGTGCTTGCTGAAACTCTTGCTTGTAAGCTGACATTCTCTTTTTTCTCCCTTTTTATATATACGAATTTCTAAATCCTACAAAATTGGAAAAGTTCAGAGTAACAGCATAGCGCATGCGTAGTGTTGTGGTCTTTGCGTGATTTGTAGCGGCGATCTCGAGTCCTTCCTCCGCAGCGAACGTCGTCCATTTGTCTTGCTCCACTTTTAGCTATAACGCGATGCGACAAGGCGCAATGCCCACCCTCCACTCAAGACCTCACACGGATAGCTTTTATAAGCACAAACATCCCCGAGACAAAAAGAGAATATTCACACCCCAGGCTATCCAACCGCAGAGAGGGCTTCCCAAAAAAGAAATAATAATCTTGGGGTTGCTATAAGGAAAGTGTTTATTTCAACGACCGGAGTATATCGTGGAACACTTCAGAAATATACTAGATAATTCAACAATATATGCGTCGATGAGCTTCATAATTTGCATATTTAACATCATATTATTAAGGTCATTAAAACTGGAGGCTAAAATGGGGCAGAATATGAATTGAAGAAGTAGAATTAAAATGTGTTCTGCCCTAATTAAACTGCAAAAATAACATCTGTACGGTACCTGAAAAAAACACAAATGCCTTTAAATAATAATTTTTATATTCATATGTAAGACGGACACAAAATGTCCAGCATTTAATATTAAGATACAATTCACGACACAGAATCAATCAGAAGACAAAATAACAATCTAAATTCGTATGTAACAGAGAAAAAAATACGAATCTTATTTATATATCTGTGAACGTACTTACTGCGAGTACGCCACTGATCAGACTATCACAAGCGCCGTGTTCACTGGAATATTTTCCACCCCCGACTACGTGTGTTATATTAATTTTAATATTAAGGAAGAAATCATACATTTGGTCGATATCGCTAAATTTCCATCTCTAATATACTTAAATATAATTTTAATAGCTAATAAAACGTGAAATGACAAGCAAAGACTGTTAGCACATTTGTTACCACTGGCATATAAAGAAGGTGCTCTAACAAGCTTCCATTTTTAATTTAAGGTAAAGTAAAAATCTGGACTGATCAATAGGACGTAAAACTGTTTAACATTTTCATATCTCTGGTATGTCTAACCATGCTCAAATGTTGAGTCTATGTAGCATAAAGAAGCGTTTTACACAAATACTCAGCAAGAAAGAAACACACCGAATATTACCGTGTGGACAAAAAATTATATTATGTATTATATATAACCACAGTATGTTTCAGCCCCCCTCTCTCTCTCTACGACCATCATCAGTTGAAATAAAATCATGAAAAGATTAAAATAAATCAAACAGCGTGAAATTATTTCAATTTCATTCCTGTTAAATTTTAAAATATTAAAGATTAAAATGTTACAATGATTTAATCATACCTTGAATTATCCGAGTACTGCACATGAAGGATTCTGTTAAGTCAGACATGTCTACAAATATGACAACTAGATCTGGCAAAATTCCTCGCTGAAAAATTGTAAATTGTATGATCTAGAGCTTTCACACGACTAACTATAACAAATACGTTGTTACGTAGGCAGCCAAGTATTTATCATTGGTCCTCAGCTACGTGGATCACATACATCCTACTATTTTAATGCGAGTATCTTAAATGCACGTTAATTCCTATAACCCATTCGAGTATCCTCACTGAATAATACATGTGTGGACGATCGAAGTACAAAACACTTATACATTTTTAAAATAGTGTATAAGCCTCATATCCACCCTATCCATCCTATTCATCCAGCCATCCATATTTCATACTCATTTTGAGATACCGAACTGAGCAATATTCACTTCTTCTATTCCGTCTAGTGAGATCCATCAATCAACGTAGGTCTGTGCAGTAGGCACCAGTCAGAAAGAACTCGTTAACTTTCAGATCCGTAGGAATGGGACTGCTTGGGGCATTAATAACTAGTCTCTTGAGACATACCGGTCTCCTTTAGTTTCTAAGTCTCTAAAACCTTTGGTTAATTTTTTTCTCTTTAATAAATTATGGATCACGATCCAGAGTCCAGTGCGTTGAAACTTCAACCCAGCCGTTATAACCGATCAAACTGGAACAGAAAAACATTGCATTCGGGGTGAACGAGGACGAGGCAGAATTTCTTCTTTACTTTTCCAACAAAAACTTGATGATTAACGTCTTTTACGTTTATAGCCGCTTACTCCTTTGAGAATTCCACCCAGCGAAAACGCTGTTTACTTCAAATGTACGTTTTTAAAGTACAGTTTTCAGACACATTCATATAAATTTAGTTCTGCATTGTGAAAGGAACAGATCATCCGCTACAGCAGTGCCTGTAGTAACTTTCGAGCCATTTAGCTTATTTCAACACATTTAGTACACCTGTAGTGTGATACGAAGTAAGTACAATATCACAAATACCAACTTCTCTAGAGTTATTTATGTTTATCGTGGCTTTTTACGTGAAGAAAATTGACTTACTTTCAAGCGGTATGTATTTATGACCAACTACCTTCGGTTCTACACTAACCTGACGATTTTACATAAATAGTTTATAGCTCAAAGCTTTATTAAGCAAGTTTAAAATCATTTTTGCGACCCCAGAGCCATACTGCCCCTAGAAATCAAATACTGAAAATAAATCCATTTATATTTTTAGGACAATATAATTGTATGGGTGTACCAGTTCACACACTGTGTGGACTAAAAGAAAATTAAATAGAACTATGTCAGAAATGATATGTTTATTTCTTAATTTCGCCTGCTTTAATTACTCCTGAGTAACTACCTTAACGAAAAATAAATGACCTCCGTTGTTACGCTATAATAAGTAACAAACGTATTACAGACAATTTGCAGTTTTTTCTTAGTAAGAATTGAGAAACTGGACTGTAGTAAGTTTGAGCTACGTGAGCTGAAAGAAAGATATGTATGAAACATCATTACTCTCATTGTGCACTAACATTACTACGTTCGAAATATACATTTTATTTACACAGGATCTATACGACAAATCTCGTGGTCGTGGTCTTTGAAATTAAAATTCAATTATACCCGACGAATTGTAAATCTTGGATTATGAATGTAACATGGAAAGTGACAAGAATCTTTAAAAGTTCTTAAATGCTGTAAAGAATGTTAAGAGCGAGAAGGATTGTATGGGTTGAGGAGTGTAGGCTAAGCCATTGGCAAAAGTAAGTTTCTCGTTCCTTTCGGGAAATATGCAAATTTCTTTTTAGACAGGATGAAATGCAGCACTGGTGATAATTTAGACACATGAAAATAGCATGGCTGAATAAAACAGATGCCGTTGGACTGCGACTGAAAATTTTGGTTTTCCTGGCTAGAAAACAGAACACGTATAGCCAAACCAAAAAACGGATAGTTCTGTAAAAGGTGCGCTTAGTACACTCACAGTTCTTACACATTTAATTTTAAACATAACAAATAAGATCATTATCTTCCTTGTAAAGAAGAATTTTGCCTGGCTTTCCTTCAGCATAATAGTCAAACAATTTAAGACGGTTTATAAAACAGGAACACATAGTTACTTATTACTCTCTTAATATAGTATGGACCTTTAATTATGATAAACTGTACCCCAATTGTTCTTTCACGAAACCAATATTTTATTGGACTGTCCTATGCCTGCGGTATATTTTAAAAACACGAATTTTCGAAAATTGGCTCTACTATCGTGTAAGTGTGTTTGTAATTATAGGCCAACTAAATGTTTCTTTAAGGCCGGGAAGGAAATTGGGATCTTTTAAAACTGTTGGCTAAACTGTTACTAAAAGATTTGTTTACACATTGTTTACCGTGAAATAAACAAACGAAATGAACTTTACAATGAAACAGACTCAACAGAGTTGAGCCCATCCTGTAAAGATGAGAGAAAAAAGGCCACGAAAGAAGGCCTCCTTTTTATGGAATCCGAAAGTTCATTTCTGCCTTCACAAGGGCCTGGTCTATAATGAAAAGTTCCAGCAATTGAGAATGACGTATGATGAATGGATGGCTGTTGAGAACATTCCGTATTTTTAAAACACACCTTTGCAGACTTGGAACACTCGTCATATTTTAATGCAAAGTGGTCGTACTTTGCGCGGGAATGATGGATAGTACTACACAGATATTGGAGTGAGTCTTATAGAGACAGAAGAAAGAGAAGAATTTTGGTGCAGTCGGGAAAAGTGGGATAAACAGCATTTTGATCTAAATTCATCTTAATTCCATCTTCAGTTCCGCCCATTCTCCCACAAACGTTCACTCACTCACACACACACACCTTTTCTAAAGCAAGGAAAGGAGAAAATTGTTGGGAAGTTCTGGTTTGCAGTATCAGCAACGTGAACTTGGAACAGACAATGAAATGTACTTCGCTGACATCTTACTACACAAACGTTTTAGAACTGACGTAAGTTGTAGTTCTGACGTTCCGCAGTGCACGCTGTTCACAATTACCGACGGAGCCCTGCCTTATCAAATACAATTTTATTCCGGGCCCTACGTGCTTAAAATCTGAGCACATTCGCCTGTATACGATTTTTACGATGTGGTATGGCTGTTGACACGTGCGTCTTTCTGCCAAATCCCCAGTTTCTGCGACTTTTAAGTCTTTGGAAATATGAACATTCCTTCCGTTTGTCCAGCAACCTTTCACCCATATTTAAAATAACGAAAGTTTTGTAAAATATTTACAATATAGATGTTATATTATCGAGAACAATAAAAGGAAAGCATTAACATCGGAAGCTTCATGTATGCTTGTTCAACATCGTAACTCATTTGCTATTAAGGATTAATCTAAACAGCATTGTCTGCAGAGACATGATTATTTTTTCATTATTAATCTTCTCTATCGGTTTCGATTGAAGCAACAATATAATTTTGTAGAAATACTGATGATAAACTTGGAAAATATCTTCTGTTGACAGACACACACACACGCAAGTTTGTGTGCCTTTAACAAGTATTGCAAAATGTGGTGCAACTGTAATCACGAAAACTGAATTGATGTAGCAATATTTGATATTTAAATGACGCATTATGCGCAAAATCAATTATTAGAACTTTAGACTGAACCATAAAATGATGACCTTTGTTTTCTCTTTGTGGTACGAACATTGGAAAACAATACATTAATGTTCCTAGGATTGATGGTTTAGAGAATGTATGTGGAGGAAATATTTTGTTCCACATACATCCATAATTTCATCGTTTGTGTACAAAATTAAATTCTGAAACTGTAGAATAATTGTAATATTCAATCTGTTTCTCTCAGAGATGAAAAGAATTCAAACGTATTTCGAAATTATGTACAAGCTGCGATAATTTTCATTGCTTTGTTGTAATTGGTACTGAACAATAACAGTTTGGTTTATTCGAATTAATTTTAGAATTGCCAAGTTTATTTCACTTTCATACACAAGAAGTGTACTTGCTTTCAATCCGGAATTTCGGATGTGTGATACATGCTGATTCATTCTTTGACAAGGAAAGAATAAACAGATCTTTTACTACTTTGTGACGGCTTCAAGGAGTTTACCCTCCATTTCTTCAAATAATCAATTTGGAAAATATATTCACTTTTGTATGAACGTTTGTGTCTCAGAAAAATTCTACGATTGTGACGGTACGACGTGTAAGTGATACACGTTTAAAATACAGAGTGATTCAAAAGGTTCCAGGTGTGTTATGCCTATAACAGGATGATCGCACACAGCACAATATCCTAGAAGACTGACACCTTCATAAACGTAACAGTCCATTTGACGTTTCTGTTGGATAAAGTGGCACTGGGACAAAAGCTTTTGTTTGCACGTGCCATTCGTCATATCAAAACAGACCGTTGCGTATGACACAAGCTATAGATCTTACTTGGCAGGGCACGTCGGAACCTCTGACTGCACCTAAGAGTCCGATCCCAATTCCCGAACTTTGCAGTTTCTAACCTACAACACGTGGAACGTAATTTAACCACACCATGTTTAACATTATCCCTCAAAGTACATACAACCACTGCAGAATATTGACCTCGAAGACAAGGCAAGGACCGCAGACTTAACTTGTTGTATTGTTAAGAGCTATCAATACTTCACGCCGATATCCATTATTTGTTTAATAATTTATCATAGAAACAAATACATCAAAAGATGTGGGACCTACTTAACATGCTATGACCTTCTCGATAATAACTTGAGCTCTCGTTTTTTATCAACTATACGGAGCATAATCATTCTTAAAACGGTAGTAGCTAATGAAGACAATTCATGACTTTTAATAAACCCGAAGATTCATTAACGTATTAAAAATAACCTGTCACTGGACCCTATCCTGAGTTAGACAATTCCACATCCTGTTTCATTAAAATCGACCCTTCCATCTGCGACATCTTTCCAAGTGATCTCATCTCAGGTTTTCGGACCAAATAATTTGTAAGTATTTCTCATCTCTGCCATGTGTTGTATATGCCAGGTTAATAAAACTGTATCCTGCTTTTGCTACTCAACAGAACAAACACGCCTTTTCATTGTTACCCACTGATCAACAATGCTGACCTCTGCACCCCAAACCATTTCTGGACATAGACCTGTCTTCATTCAACATTACCGTACTTCGGAAACTAGATGTTGAGCGGTGGGGGGGAGTGACAAATATTTGGTTTTCAAATTTTCCAAAGGAATGAACAAACAAGCGAACAGAGATAGGGAAGAAGATAACGAAGGTAAACAAACTTCACAAGCAGAAAGGAAAAGGTGGGTTGCTCTGATTCTTCCCTTCAGCTACTCCTGATCATGGGACACGTTTCGAGTGACGACGATCTTAAGTTTGCGTCGTGTGTGGTAACGAGAAGTTTCCGAGTCAACAATCTGTCACTTACGTACGGATGGTTACTCTTTACCATATCTTGTACCAATCCTTTGTCATTTAAATTAAATCTGACGTGAAAAGTTAAACGTTCAAATACATGCAAACGAGACTGAGACGAGCATAAAAATGCCACGACAGGAATATTGAGATGGCACTGTCGATTGTTTTAAGAGTCACTTTTTCTTCTTTCATCGTAAGCTTCAACTTTATACTCCCTTAACTTCATAGAGTACGTGGGTTACGTACGACAGTGGAATAGACTTATATCTCTGGCATTATGCACTGTATATAAAATGCTGCTTTCAAGCTAATCTATAGCTTAGTGTCTAGGAAGTCTAGAAATTATATTACAGTGATGACGGTTGTAATAACAATAATATACATTGATCGACCAATTCCAAAACCTTGCAAAATTGCTTTACCTTACAATATCTTCCGGAATTAGTATCTTCAGTGGGTTTGTTGTGTTCAAACGTTGGATTCATTCACCCATTCATTGCCCTAATTTTGGTTGATTTCCAGATTTTTTAACATCGAAGTTCCAAATGAAGAAATTATAAAACAATAAATAAGACTAGAAGATGTATATAGATTGTGATTACGTGGTGTGTTGACATACAATATTAAGCAAAAACGAGAAATACTACAAGAAACCTCAACAAAGGACAGTCGACGATAGAATGCCTCATCCACAACAAAATTCACTGCATGTACGTGGATTACGGAGTAGATGCTTGATTTCCCTGTGACATTTATGTCATTATTAAATTACGTGAATTTTCAATCGAATTATTCGGAAGATGAAAGCAACAGGTTCTTGCGAAATGTTGGCGACTGCATACAAGTCCACATGGCATTACAACGCAGAAACTCAGATCTGACCAGAACTAAGAATTTAAAATTCATACTAAGCAGGAGATACTGGATCGATATGAACCAAAATCAAACAACGTTTATTAGGAAACCTCGATATTAAGTTTAATATAAACGTGTAGACATAATACATGGGCAGAATTACGAAGGCGGCGTCCTCTATATGCAATACTTTGTACACTGTGTGCATTATAATTGATGTATTATTTATATGCAGAGATAACTGTAAGTCGCAAACGTCTAGCTGTGTTTATTAGTGCATAGAGATGCGATTAGTAACGTCTATTACAAGCACACTGACACAGAACATGCATGCTAGAAATCCATTAACAGCGACGGAGTGGAACATGGCGGCATAGGAAAGAAAACATGATGAAAAGTGACTGACATGGCAGCACAAACTGATACGTAGGGCGTATGTAAATTTACGGTCCAAATAATTAAAAAAGAGAGATTAAATTTGATTAAGTTAAACACTATTATATGATTATAGCCTTCTAACGAAAAAGCTTAAAGCTGAAAATTCAAAAGGGTAACTCAATTTAGTCATTACAGAACTAAAATGAAACTTGCTCACAGGCACGTACTGTCATGTAATTAGAGGGTATATTCCGGATTTGTTGTTTTAAAGACCTGCCTCAGAGAGCGCTCCAGAACAGGTTTGCCAAGCTGCTGGAACGAAGATACGCGTTCTCTGTGAACCATTTGAACAGCGTTATAGAATAATTGCCATTCTTACACTTTTACCTGACATATTGCTTTAAATGTACGAAGGTTATGAGGACTGACACATGAGCTGTTAGACTGGAGATGGCACGAATACGGTAAACGTAAACAGCCTAGCCGTGGTGTGCATTCCCGTCCTTGCTAGAATCACCAAAGCCGTCAGGTAGAACTCGACGAAGGATTGGCGGGGAGGCAGAAACCCTTTGCCTTCATCAATATAAACAACGGGTTATAATAAACCCGTAAAGGAAAAAGAAAAAATAACTAAGTTGGTCACTCCAAAGGAACGGATACCGCAACTAACATGAGCACCTGAGTATATTTTATTTCAACTAAATAAAAATATTTTCTGGTCGACTCTACGAATATCATCACCGAATAAAAACAAAAGATGTGTGTACTTTTACTGTTTGACGCTATTTTATGAGAAAATAAAAAATGGTATGCTACTTATCGAGAAGGATGTGAAATAGTGGGAATACCACACACAACAATACATAGTAACTTCAATGCAGAAAGCCTAGAGGTATGGAATAATAGCTGTAAAACGTCAGTAATTTTGTTTTTAAAGGTGTGACACTGAAGGGCAACCTTAATGTCCTTTGTATGATTCATTATTAGGAACGTACTCACACATACTCTATTCCATATTCTGCAGCTAACCTTAAGTGATTTTGAGCATCACCTGGATTACAGAAGTGAATCTTCGTCTATTATCTTTAGTTCTTCCCAGACCCTCCAGGCAAATTTCAGAATATTGTGCCAGAAATCGTGTCATAAACTGTATCATTTCCATTCGTTTTCCCAGCTTCCCCTTCCTTCCTCCTTTCGACCTGTCCACCGCATGATTCAAGCTTGCTGGCTTTGTTGACTTCTCTCTAGAAACATTTCTCTGCTTCCAAATTTACATACAAATCGAAGCTTGAACCATCATTACGAATGAAGCACTACGATGAAATTACTGCTGGGAGCCCACAAAAACTTCGGAAGGGACCATGCGGTTTTTGTGTACCAACAGGGCAGAGAAGCACAAAGTTTGAATATAACCGTATACGTCACTGATATTTTAAAATAAAGCGAAGTAATGAGCGTATATTCACATACATGCATATTTTTATGTTCTATATTTTCATAACACGTTCTATAAAGCGTGGACTTGGCCTAACATCAGGAGCTCCAGATTTCTCCAACATCTGTTTACAGAAAAGGTCATTATATAGAACCCACAACTTTTCATCTTCTTCCCTTCTCATAAGTACCTTCCCTACAAACACCACCGAACACAGCTGAGCCCCCTCCTCTTTTCTGTTTTTATTTCAATCGCATCGAGAGCTATCTACACAAGTAACTGTGCACTCAATGGACGATAGCGATCGATTGGACCTTTGGAGGAAAGACAAGAAAAAGTCAAAGAACAAAAATAAGACAGACGATTTCGAACTGGTGTATAGACAGAAAATCGCATCAACAAGTTGAAATGGCAGAATGTTCGGAAGAAACACAACGGCAAAGAAAGGATAAAGAGTTAGTGGCCGGTTTAAGTCTTTCGAATTTCCCGAAAGAAAAAGTTAAGAAAAACGTCTTTAGCGGCACGCTCTGCGATTATCTGTAGCTGTTCTTGATAGTCTCCTTCCCCCATTTTTTACTGCGATTTAAACAAAATATATCGCAATTGATATATATATATATATGCTAATATGAACTAATGATCAAAAATCAAATAATCTTAAAACTTTGAATACCGTGTAATGTATTAGAATATAAAACAATCAATCTAGTGTAGTGTTAGGTATTTTGGTTTTTGTAAAGAACTCAACTTCATGATTTATTTTAAAACCATTTTTGATTATATGAATTAATTCCCCTTTTGCCACTGATGATGACCTCTTGAGGTCGAAACGCGTTTGGCACTAGTGTCATTTATAGTGTTAATAGTTTGTTTGTTTGCTTATTTTATATTCAAATCAAATTTTTTGAGTTCTATTACAGGAAATACCACTCCCGCCTAACAATGGGTTTCTTTGATCAATAACTATAACGTAAATATCTGTAATAACGTTACCGTCTTATTAAACAACACCAATTATTACAACTAAATTTATACTCCCTTCCTCTCAAATTTCTTACATTATTAATTTCACTCACCCATTTACATCTAGTTTTATTCGTGTGCGTTCTTATATTTCTCAATTCTACAACACTAGTACAATTTATTAATGTTAAAAGCTACACTCACGTCGCTAATCCTGTCACGTCACCCATGCCTAATGGGTGGGCGTATTTCTGGTCAAGTCTTTTCCTTTTTTCTAAATAAGAGTCTATAAGCCAAACGCGTTAAGATAAGAATTACCATTCGCCAGAAGAATGTAGCTGGCCGGCTCATATTACCCCTGAAGTATGGCAAATTACTCCTCGTGGGATAATTAACAGATGCAGAATAAGGTAACCGAATTTTTATATACATTCATTTCTCTGAAAATATAATTCTCCGTAAGAACACGAAGAAGAAAAATTAATGTCACTGCAAAGAACAAAAGCGGGTAGACTGAAATATAACTGCAAGCCACGCAAAGAGAATTAACAAGAAGGAACAATGAGATGTGATAAAAGCAAGCGAATTGTAGACTATATGGAGAAGGAACGCCTCTAGAAATGGAAACTCATTGCGAATGCACATCTAAATAGCGACTACGGGCACCATCAACTTGAAAGTCAGTGGGCGTGGTGCGATTCCAGCCAGAGAGATTATGCCCTGGGGAGGAACAATCCGCTCCCTCATGGCAGCATCGAGTTCGTCCACGGCGAGCGGTACGCAAGCAGCTGATACCTTCTAAATGTAACTGGCCCTTTGTAGCTACAAATTATGCTTGTCAAACATCAAATTTCGATTGTTGATGGAGGCAATCTATCGGAGTGACCGTTCCTCAAAGAGAATGCTATGTTTTCTATCTGGTACATGGGCACAAACAAGCACAAACATACGATCGAGCAATAACGTATTGTAAAGTTACTTTCAGTAACAGGATCAGACAGAGAGATAATATGTTGTACTCTTGAGAGAGTGCGCATTTAAACGTAATACACATGGTTCATGTTTCAGTTGCACATCACATTCAGATACACATTTATAGGCAATATTAAACGAAGGTCCATTTAAAAAGTGTAAGGATTACAAAAGTTTTCAAAAAATATCTGTATCAAAGTACAAGCGACTTTGTTCCTGTCGGCAAAACGCACACACACAGAGAAGCCTTTTATTTTTAAAAAATAAATTACTTGCAGGTTGAGGGCGAAGGCAATCTAACAAGCTTTATAAATATCCCGAGAAGTAGACAGCGATATAATAACGATGGCTGAGATGACGAACACCGAAACTCGAAGAGTTGGATTTCATTCGGCAGAAAAACCTACCGCTGTTTCCTGTTATGAAATTATGATTGCAATTAATAATATTAACTTACTACTGTGCTATGATAGCATTAAGTAATTTAGCCTCCCCCTCTCTGATATTAATGTATATCATAAAACAAATGGAAAGATTTTAATTCACATTTTAAGGAGTAAAAGTTTTGAAGGTATATGTTTAAGATCGACTTCGTGAAATTTGTTGTTTTAAATAAAACTAGACCATAAAGTCGATATTACCGGTCACCACATTTTTGTGACCAATTTTAAACATAACCAAATATGTAAATATCAAATATCTATCTCCTTGACATCTGTGCTTGCTACTTCCATCATACAAGCCCTAAATATTCACATACGACGAGCCTTCAGACATGTGATTATTACAGAAAGTGTGAGTTTAGATTGTACAAATAATAATATCGACCACAAGAAAATAAACACTACATAAGCTTACTATTTCATACCTGTACTACGCAAAGGCAAACATAACTCATGTGTGGGATATTATAGCGACAAAGCATATTTTAATATAATTAAAGTAAAAAAGGAAGCACAAGATAAAACCATTCGAATGTAGTACTGGCCTTTCTATTTCGTAGTTTAATCAGAATTACCAAATAAACATGCAGTTAAAAAGTTTTATTTTCAGATTTATCAATGATAAACGGTCACATGATCATATATATGATTATCACATTCAACTCTACAATTATAAAATTACATTAGTTTTGGCGTATACTGAGCGAGGCAGGATCAGAAAGGATACAGTTCACTCCACATACACAGTGAAAATGAAACTGATTATGAGTATCAATTCCAGCTTCTCTTTCAATAAAATTTCCAGATATTTCGTCTCGTAAATGTGGTCACCGAGAGTGCTTCTGGGCGGATACAAATGCCTCGTAGAAGGTTTCCAATTTTTCAATTAATTTCATTGATATTTCGTTTGGTTTGCGGTACGATTTCTCTAAAGTCATTTCGTCTGCAGCATTCCCATTTCATTACATGAATAACTTAGATCTGAAGAGCAGCTGTCAGTTTTAAACACGAAACTGGTTACCACTGACCAGTCTGAGAGTCATTAGACAAAACACAATTGTTAATGTAAATACAGTACTGGAAAGGTAATTCGAAAAAATTAATCCACTTATATTAAAGCATTACAAATTTAAACTTTCAGTGGGCTATTTGTATGAGATGTGTCGTCAGGTTTGGTAATGAGAAGTGACGTTACTTAACTACAGTCTCGTCAAGATGTCTGAACACATTTACATCTGTGTAAAAATTTCAGGAATCGTCACTGTTACGTGAAAACACGATACTCTACGTTCCTACTGAGAGTTTTATTATGCACGTTTCCTATAGAATTTTTTTCAAATTCATGCATTACATAGCGTCGAATGGTATTAATACAACGTTACAAGATATTAAATAGAAACAGTTTATAATGTACCAGAATTAGTTGCTTGGTAAACCACAAGAAATTAGATTTCTGTCTTCTGGGTTGTTGCTCCGTGCAGTATGGTAGATGTTTACCAACGTTTCGGAGGTCATACTGCCTCCGTCATCAGGGCGATGAGTATGAAGATTTCTGTCTTCTGGGTTGTTGCGCTGTGTAGTCTGGTCGATGTTAACCAACGTTTC
>NW_019059836.1:394317-414651 GCF_000696155.1 Zootermopsis nevadensis
GAGTATAGAAGACAAAATGTAATAAGGTAAAAATATAAATAAAAATGGCAGGTAAAATGTAAAAATGAACATACCGAGGAAGAGCGTAGATATGTCTTGAAGGTATTCAGAAGTACTAACGTATCCGAGGAGAACTGGATCAATACTGATCACTTATAGAGAGATAATTATCATTATTCCACCACATACTCTGAGTTAATGAATGTTTTCCTGAAAGCTTTGTATATTATAATTCGGATTTTATTTTTCGAGTATGTCGTATACAAGAAACTCTTCAGCGACCTCGTAGCAATTCCTTCGAAACGTTGGTAACCGCAGACAAGATTACGTTACAACTCAAAATACCACATTCAGCATTTCAATGCGGTAAAAACCTGAGATCGCTTAGAAAATCGCAAGAATCCAAGTAAATTAAACTTGTTTGATCAAACAAAATATGACAACTAATTAACATAAAATGTGTTTGTTTCATCCCAATCCAGAGGGATTAAATGTTCGGAACTAAAATGGGAAAGAAGATATGGAACTGAGATGTCTGAAACGCTCATGGTGACAGTAAGGCATTAAAATGTTCTCATCTCCCGAGCAGATGCTCAGTGTTGTAGCATGAATAAGAAGAATAAGGCAGTGAAAATGTCAAAATGACACTGGAATAAATAAATATCCTGTTCCTGGAGGCATTCCTCCAACATTCATATAAGACGCGAAACTACTCTTTTTTCATCCCTCATTTCTGTTTCATATTCTTCTTTTAACACTATTCTCAGTATTCTCAATGGTGGAGAAAGTAATAAATCACTTAGGAAAGAGAAGACAATCCGTCAATTGTGAGTGTTCCTCGATAAATCGCGCCTTGAAGCTTATCTCTGCTGTCACACCGCATTTACAAGTGACGTGGCAGAAAGACAAAGAAGACGTGTATTCCGTCGTCCAACAGTTGTGTTAAAATCAAATTCGTGTTGCATCCAGTATGACAATGTGCGATTATTTACTCATCCATCCAAGTCAAAGACTATAACATACTGCATACTTACGTTTCTTCGTTGTGGACTTGGGAGGAATTTTGTTTAATATGACTTTGCAGTTGGCAGGTCTCGGAGTAATATATACTACTTTTAGTTTCACGCTTCTCATAGCTCACTTTCATTATGTCTCGGAAAAAGTTGTAATTATTACTGGTTTTAACTCTTCCTCTATTCTCTTTTTCATTTCGTGCAATTCTCTGTCCTGTTTCAGGAAGCTGACCATTACACAATACTGCAATAGAACTGGTATTCTTCGTGCGTGTTTCAAAAACTACTGCGAGTCAGGAAGTGATACCATGCAACGCGAGCTGCACGTGGGACAAACTCTTTTGTTTATTGGTAGTGTGAGACAGTAGAAGCCTCTCTCCCCATGAACTCGCGCAAGCAGAGGTTGATGGAAGACCTGAGGGCAGAGGACGACCTATCCTGCTGCTCGTTCCTCTTCCTCTCCAGCCATTATTCTCTTAGC
Organism: Zootermopsis nevadensis; assembly: GCF_000696155.1. Next base: position 395,812 of record NW_019059836.1, read on the forward strand.
GCCCTTTGGAATGAAAAGGCTGCAAACCTCCAATCTTAAGTTTCTTTTTCTTTCGTATCTCGCGAAAATGTCAATATAGCTGTACCACATACAAAGCAGGATACCCATCAGACCCTACACAAGCAAAGACACCCACGCACAGTCCGCGTTGAACTGCCATCACTTACTGGCTAGCTGTTCGTCTGTTCCACTTTTATGCATTTTGTTTAAACGCGTAAAACTAAAACAGTGCGAATCACAGCGCCTAAGACGTTCTTACAGTCGGAGAGAAATTACACAAACTTCTTGTGACGCGAATGTTCAGTTGGCGAGTTTCCTTGTTAACCATTAAAAAGTTTTATCCGCTTTTCGCTAGAAGCAAAAACGTAAAGCCGTGCGTACGTATTCCATCCTACACAAATTCTTTCCCACCGTCACCAGCGCAGCCAGATGTCTCTTAAGAGAGTCTGTTGTTTAATAATTAGTAGCCTACACAATATTTTTGTTAGAAACATCTTCATCAATCGTTCCATGAATCAGATACCTTCTTGCGAAGCAAACAGTCCAACAGCTGAAAAACATTTTCTCCTTCGTTTATGGAGACAGAAGGTTAATTATCGGCTTCCTACCACCGAAACCTATCGTGAGCTGGCTGAATCTAGTCCACACTTTTACAATATTATGAGTGGGGATAAATTAGTATAACAAAATGATATCTAGATCAACGGTAGCGTGAACCCTTCGATCACTATGGCTTTGTTAAAGTAATGAAATCATAAAATAAAATTTAAAATCTACGTATATGCAAATTTGAACCGCTTTCATCACAAATGCACTGACATACCAAAAGCAATGCGTCTCTCCCCAACCCAGTTTTAATGCTCAATAGCAGAATCAATAAGAGAGAGAACTCTAGGCACTCTACAACTAATGTCAACAGGCCGGCGATCAATCAGGTTCACAACTCCAAAACTTTCTAGTGACATTACTTACAGAAAGATCTAGTACAATAAAATAAACAAAGGAATTCGACATCATTTGCTACTATGTAGTTTTGCAATAACAATTGGAATAAGCGTGCTGTTTTAAGTTGTGATCGAAAAGACGAGCTATCGTAAGAAGCTCAGACATGTTCAATGGACGGAGACCCTTCGTGCTACGAATTGTGTTCGCTTGTGATGCGACAAGACGTACAAAATATACACGCAGACATAATACCTCACAATTTCAGCAGAAAATGAAAGGGTTTATATTATTATTCGATAATATATGATGTTAGCTTAGTGAAAGAATAATTAAATAATACGACTAAAATTGAACAGGGACACTATCTATTGATAAGACAGGGAGAAGAGTTGGAGTACATAATGCAGACCAGTTTATTAGTGGGCGTTATTCATTCATTTTAGATTACTATTGAATTAGTACATCCACGTAGGATTTGTAAACTCCACTAGAACTATGACAAAGTCGGGACTCAAAGTTTTAACCACTCTCTGATACACTTTTTGTAAAAGAGGCAGAAACATATATATTTCTATAAAATATTGCACACTTATGTTCTTGTAAAAGACGAGATTAATGTAAAAATTGTTCCTTTCTCTTTTATAAAAATCACAGTGATATGTAATTCAAATTGACAATAATATCAGTCAATCGATTAAAAAGGACATGAAAGCTCTTGAAATTAATGTAATAATATCACATCAAATAAATCAATTTACTTATCATGTAATAAAATAAGTAACACAACTAAAAGATTTTTGTCTACTATACTAACCATAATCTAATAGAAACAAACCAAATCTTGTTTCCGATTTATTTATATCATTTCCTAAAACTCCATGTCCTCGTAGTAACCACATTTTTAAATGACACGGTCTGAACTCAGCATGTTCAATCAACTGATGCTTTTTGTACATCGTACGATTATCAATCACAGATCCAACAGACTGATCACTTTGTTACGAGAGGCGAAACTCTCTTCAACATTGTGTTACTTACGAAATGATTAAACGGTCTAAAATCAAAGCAAACAAAACAAATCAATTTCAATTAATAAAATTTCACAATCGTTGGAGGAGGGGGACATGCGGTCGCTGTGGAGACTGATGGGCCAGATTACGATCCAGCCACCCTCTTGCCTCACTCAAACCACTGCACTGTTTACTCCATATTTACACGCATGAACAGCGCCCTACGTCTGCCTGCCTGCTACTCTCCCACTGAAAAATGTTTTCCATAGTGGCCGAGGGATGATAAAATGGATGCCAATTACACAAGGGAACATGTCAACTTGTGAAATGACAACATAATAATATGTATGATTTGAGGTTTTCACAGCGGTGAGTATGAAGATTTCTCTCTTCTGGGTTGTTACGCTGCGTAGTCTTGAATCTCCCTGATGATGGAGGCAGTATGACCTCTGAAACGTTGATTAACATCGACCAGACTACACAGCGCAACAACGCAGAAGACAGAAATCTTCATACTCATCGCCCTGATGACGGAGGCAGTATGACCTCTGAAACGTTGATTAACATCGACCAGACTACACAGCGCAACAACCCAGAAGACAGAAATCTTCATACTCATCGCCCTGATGACGGAGGCAGTATGACCTCTGAAACGTTGATTAACATCGACCAGACTACACAGCGCAACAACCCAGAAGACAGAAATCTTCATACTCATCGCCCTGATGACGGAGGCAGTATAGACCTGTGAAACGTTGGTAAACATCGACCAGACTACACAACGCAACAACCCAGAAGACAGAAATCCTCAACATAATAATACCTAAAGTAACTCGATGTTAGAAAGTCTTCCTTGAATAGCTACTATTAATTTCACTTAGCCAATCGTTTCCTTCCTTTTATGAGCAGGGGGGCCATCTCTGCCATCATGAAAGCACACTGTTAAACTTCAACCTAAGCTACTTATTCTAAACTTATCACCGTGTTTCTGTCACCACAAACCACCCAAATCCTATTTTCTTGGGGATTTTCACCGCAGTAAGAAATGGTACGTATTTTGCGCACAAATTTTAATTTTTTGAATTTATTCTCACTGGAGAAAAAACTGTAAACAGCACAGATATTCCAATAAAGTGCTACATAACTTGGATCGTAGTAAGACACATATTGTGGCGATTTGTTATTTATGCACTTAAATAAACGGTAATATAAGAGGCCAGATATGCAGTTTACACGGGAGAACACGATGTGCAATAGGCCTACGACTTTAGTGTGTAAACTCTTGGACAACGATCTTTCAGAACTGCCGGAGTGTAATAATAAATCTTCGATGCTAATGTGGACTGAAGTAGTATGATCTGGCGCGGTGTTTGCCGTGTTGAATTTACAGGCACTTCAACTAGATAATTACAGGAACTTTGTGATTTATAAAGGCCAATTAGGGATATCAAGATTCTGATGGTAGAAAAGTATAGGTAATCACAGGCATTATATTTGTGTACGTAAGCTGGTTCGTTGTGTGGGGAGGCATTTGACCAGTTCGAGATCATACACCTGTAATGCTGGTTTCAGCACAGCATAAAGCAGGGTACGGGTTTTCCAAAAATCTATTGGAATTACACATAACAACTATAGTTCTCTTTTTAAAACTTTGCATACCGTATAGCGTATTAGATGCCACTGATGATGACCTTTTGAAGTCGAAACGCGTATGGCAATAGTGTCTTTTTATAGTGTTAATAGTTGTTGGTTTGGTTAAACTATAGTTCTCGTTTAATAAGACAGAAATATACTCCAGAACGTAAATTTCACTTAGAGTTTATAAAATTTAGGTAGGCAGGTGGTCACACGTACACCGATAATGAAGAGTCCCTGTTCTTTCAGTGAACATAATCGTGGCTTAAAGTGTGGGAACACACGAAAACAGGAATAATAATAATGTGATAACGAAATAGTATCCCCCAAGCGTTCCAAGGCACATCTGAATCTAAACATAGGGGTTAATGGGACCGATTATAAGCACGTGTTATTGATATGCGCAGTTAGTGACCATGCCTCCCGTAAGATAATAAACTACATTAATAATTTGTAAGTGCTTACGACGTGTCACGTTCTAAGAATTTGTGCTGATGGAAGCAAGAATGTCATGAAAATACCACACAGCATAAACCATGGACCAGTAAATCACTTGGGCTGATGAGGACGGAATGCCAACTCGTCAAGGATCCTTTGGGTATATTTTAATAATTACAGTACAGGTTGGAAATAAAGCACAAATGTATTATTATTTGGCTGGCTGTCCTCTGGGTTGTGGCACCGTTTACTCTGGTAGTTTACCGACGTTATAGAGGTCCTTGCTTTCTCCGTCAACAAGACACTCAATCGTTTTAAGTGTAAGGCCTGCTACTTCAAATATTTCTGGCGACACAGCAAGTTCTTAGAAATATTCAATTTTTTCTTTACAAAAATAAGAAGGCAGCGTTGGCATAGAAATATATGTGGTCGATAAGCCTATACACAGCCTAATTACGAACCATTCTGTCTCGCAATTAGCAAATGACACTAAATTATACAAAATGCAATAACTAATCTTCTTTTTTTAACTCTTATGGTAAATTAAGAATAAAGAGAGGTTGTGTTGTCAATTCATTCAGAATATTGTGGTATATATGAAACACTTTGATGAAATATAAAATATTCATGGTAATGATTGTAAGCATTGCGGCAAAACGTTTACAATATCATTAGCCTGAAAGTCAATGAATGAGAAATATTGCTGGCGTAGAAATTTTTAGTTTTAAGTTCCTTACGTCAAGGAACTGGTCTTCGAAGAAAAACTGATTTCGGAAAAAATATTTTGTTGAAAGAACCCCACTAGAGATTACTGTACGTTTTTAATTAAATAATATTCTTCATATGTTTTGCTATGACCATTACACTCTTCAGTTTAAATTTTTGAGCAATCTTATCTCTCACTGCCAAGAAAGGGAGTTATTTACACTCTCAGTTTTTAATAAAGTTTAAAAGCTTATAATAGCAGCCAATTACGTATAAGTGCATATAATAATTGCATAAAATTTCTAACTCCCGAAGGGTAGTCGGTGTAACACTTCGCAACATCTCACGAGATATTAATAAGATGTAGTAAATGGATTCCTAGCTAATTGCCGTCTCCCTTATCACACACGGCTGATGAGATAGTCTTCTAATTACGACTAAGTAACTTCCTGCCCCGAGGTATCCGTGCACTGTCTACACTTCGTTACATTTTTATTATACCGTGAGCAAATCCTGAGGAACCATCATATTATGCGGTATGCTTACATCTTCATCTAACTATAATTAACTGCTATGCAAAGAGTAACCTTCATAAAACAAGTACAAAGTTCATATAAATGGAGGTTAGCCCAATATTTTCACATATGTTTAAATCCCTACTTTAAACGATAAAAGTCTGACATTTAGAGTGAGTTTCAAATCACACGATAATTTTGAATGACGTAGAACAGACGCATATCAATATCTTCCCGAAGGCTTGGAATCATGTAATTCCTGAGCCAGTGCATGAATTAAGAATTATGTACTATACAGGATACATTTATTTATTTATTTAGTGTTCTGTCTGATGACAGGTCCATATGAACAGGATCCTCCTATCTTTTTCTCGGACTGGGACCTGTTCATATACGTTCTTGGCAGATGATCCAGAAGTGGTTTGCCATTGCCTTCTTCTGTGTGTGAATGGAGTAATTGTTGGGATGCCACGGAGAAACCGGGGAAGCCCCCGGAGGAAAACTCCGTGTTGCCTAGACCACGGCCTTGCCCAACACAAGTTATAAATTCGGGCACCGCCGGGAATCGAACCCGAGACCCCGAGGATTACAAGGCCAACGTTCTAACCGCTAGAGCACCGTGGCTAAACAGGCTACATGTGTTTCGAAAATTGGTTCTACTTCCATATTTAGGTGCTCTATTTTTAATATAATGACAATCTTAAAACTAAACTGAAAGGGTTGGGATTAAACCCGGGATCTTTTAAACAATAAGCTGGTAATACGGCAATCACTACACAACGGAGCTACAGTCGCCAATAATCTAAAACACAAACAAATAGTCTGTCAGTATGAAGACCTCCCGTCCCCTGAAGATCGGCGTTAAAGAGAAATCCCGAAATATCTTGAATATGAATCTGCTTGAGGCAATGGAAATATTGTTATTGCCAGCACAGGCCTATGTTACATTTGGCATCCTAAGCCATAAACGAATTGAAGCTTGGATATAATTTTTGACGTGTAAGGAAACATCCATGTTCAAAATAATTAAACAGTGAATTAGGTTAAAGATTTTTTTATTTCGCGAGATACGTTAACGTAATTAGGCAGTGTGAGTAGAACAGGGACAAAGCATCACGAAGCTTCACATCGGTGACCTGCGAGACCGTGACGAAATGACGCACAGACCGGTAAAACAAGCGAGCGCTTGGCCGCGTCTGTCTCACAAATGGAATCACGCCATCACGGCGTCGAAACTGCCCGTTACCTCGGCTATTAATCACACGCTATCAACACACACACAGATGGATTGCCTTGTCAAAAATTTCTTGTGTAACAAGTACGGACGATACAGACATATCAGCCAAGAATCTCATCGGCGAGTTCCAAATTCATTCATGGACGAGTTCAGCTGAATGCATTTTTTGAACTATGTTGTAAGACGGTAAGGGTAAACGTTTTCCCTCTATTAAATAAAAATGTCAGTTTAGTAATTATGTAACATTCTAAATGTCCATTAATTCTTGTCGAGTCCGTAAATGCACAAAGCGTTATTCCCTTTACAAGCAAAAATTCTCTTTCTATTTTTTGAATATAATTTATCATAGCGAAAAACAGCTGACCTATCGAAAACGAGAGAGCAAAAATTCAAAAGAAAATTACAAGGTTACATATTTATTTAGATACTTGCTGATCTACATTCCTTTTAATAACATTAAGTTTTAAATCTTTCAAGGATCAATTACCTGTTCTATAAGCGTACGAAATTATTGGGCTAAATAAATATTTAAAAATTGAATCCAAACCTTAAAACAGCATTACTTATATCAAGTGATTAATACTTTTTAAGGAAATAATCGACATTTATATTGTGTATCATACAAAATGAAGAGTTACTTAATCCTGTTAAAGTCTTCTTAACATTACTTGTTATTTAATATTTCGGTTGATGGTTTATTATTTATTTCAATTCGTCTTATTCATATTTTATGGAAACAAAGAATTTTAGTACAGCGTGTGGCTCGGCATGTCGAATAGTCACTAGCAAAGGAAATGCTCAGTTCAAATGCAGAGACATTCAGCATAAATATAGTAAAGTAATTAATAAAGCCATACAGACGTGATAAAGCTACACTACTCTTAGGACTGATTGAGAAAATAAAATATCATTGACACGAAATGGATTGCACCGAATTTAGTATTCCCATTGTGGGTAAATCTAACTTTCACATATTTTAATGCCGTTCATTTTTTTAAAATCCCACCGAATCACTGGTGATGGGACAAAGAAGCTAAACGCACTAGTAACGTGTGTGAAAGCGAAGAGATGACGAGACAAAACACCCGGTAAAGATAACAGGTCTCCGGACATACATTTGAATCAGTGACCTCCAAAATACGGAACAGAACTGCTAACAACTCAGTCTCGATGTGAATCTGTATAATAAGGCAACGTAAATTATTACAGGTACACAATGACGTGTCGATCACCTGTAAAATCAACTTTACCCAGACAACAAAACTTCGATTTCCGTTACTGTCTCTCAGTACGATAGAATGAAAGGATATCGTGACAACTTATCTTCTATCCTAGAATTCTTCCTTCTTTTGCTGTATTGTGTTCTCCACAGCAGTTCTTGTACAAATTGAAGGCATCGGCAGACACAAAGAACCCAGAAATATTTTCCACAAAGCTCAAATTTACACGTGTCTGAAGTATATGACGTACTGACAATATCATTCCAAATAAAAATTATCATTATATACTTCACCAGCTTGTAAGAGCTTTGCATATGTAAATCGAATACAGAAATAATACATAAATATATGCAAACACAAACACACAGAATTTCAAGTGGACACGTGATGTGAAATATCAGCTTGGAAGACAGAAATGATGAAACGATAACATTGAAAAGAACTTTTGGGTTTGGGTTATTAGGATTGTTTCTTCATGAAACTAACCCAGGACTGCTCGCAATAGAATGCTTTGGTATTATCGATATTGAATTGTCAAGTACGAAAAGTTAGTAATGAAGAAAATAGTTACTAAAAATTTTGCTTTTTAAGAATGCATATTTCGAGTTCTGGTCGAACGTTTCACTGACACATTTTTGTCGCGAGAAATAACATCAACCTTGATGTCCACCAAAATCAAACCAAAGGTTTGACCGCACTTTAAAAAAACAAAATTCTGTTTTAAATAGCCTAAGGAACAGTGATTTATGTTTGAAGTTTGCAATGTCGATGCCATGTGCCATCCTGACAAAACACTGCAATTGTTTAGGACACTGCGTACATTCAGTACACGTCACATGTTTATGGTCATATTTCACATAGTTTCCTCCAAACGTTTGTTACTGCTGCAGGATTTATTTCCACGTAGTACATTGTTATGAAATTCATAGGAGTTTGATTGTATTCCTCATGGAGTAGGTCTAAGCGTCATTTGTAGAACAAAGCACGAGTAAAATGCATTGTATGCAACATAAATACAATGCATATCACTTATAAAATGATTTCATGATGTCATTTCATATATAACACAGCAGGGTGAAAATAAATTTTGAAATATGTTTGCTTTTTCACTTTATCTGGTAAGCATATCGAGGCTAATAATACGAAAAGTTACACTGCAAAATATTTCTAAGCAGCTTACTACGAAGAGCGACTGATTAGGCACGTCATTAATAATTTTATGACAGCATACAGAGACGATTGAAATAACAGTTAAATTTGACATAATTTGAAATTACCATTATCTTTGCATGATCACAGGTTTCCGATATAACTCCAAATAGCTAAAATTATTAAATTTAGGATGATGGAATGTCAGTAATATGTGTGAAATTTATTCGAGAAAACAATGGCTGTAATATTCGAAAGGCAAATGCCTATTCCGTTTCTCGTTTCTTTTATCCTTGACTCTAACCAAATTCTGTGATAGTGCCGTACAATAGGATTTCTTCGTAATCCTTTTATTTTCTCTATACCCAATCAAGCTCTCATATCGTTCTAATGTACATAGCAGACCCTAATGTAGACGAAACAACGTAATTAAATAGAGTATGGACAGCGAAAATACCGAGTTGTTTCAGTGACCCATACTACGATTAGACACCCTGGTGTTGGCCGGTCAGAGTCTCTGTTCAGAGAACCTAAATAAATAAATAAAAGATTCAGACGCAATCCAGTCGTATTAACCTACAGCTAACGTCTTGATTTGCTAATGGGACCACAAACATGCAATTTGGATGTTAAGGAACAAATGGCTTCTGCTTCTTCAGGAAATCCGAGTACCTTTAATAATCGTGGACAGTTCTCTACGTTGTTGCGATTTGTCGTACCGCGTCTGAACTACTAATTACGTCAGTTTAATTACAGGCGTGTCACTAAACCAACCGGTAGAGTGAACGTAAATATATTATACTGCATGAACTAGACCACGCCTCTCTCTGATACCAGGCAAAACTAACGTGTTCGGATGAAATTTGTATTACTAGCAGACTACGTCAGAAAAATACGTTACACGTTCAGATCATGCAGATTAGGGAAAAGATAAATTAAATAATGACGTAAGGAAGGGTTTTCTGCAGCAGCATACCGGAGCTAATATTTCTAGCTGCTGGCATATATTCACTGAAGCGTATAAACAGGTTGAGTAACGCTTTGATATTACGAAGTAACTCATTTTTCCAAAATTGACACATCAACATTCGTGGTGGTACCTTGCATGTTACGTATTATATACAGAGGTTGAACTGGGGAAATACTAATGACTGTTTCCTTAAATTGCTCTTATCGGGTCGAAAATAGAATTATTGAGGACAGAAACAAGATTTGTGATTCTAGATGTTTGAGAATCCAGGGGACTGGGAAATAATTATAGATAATTAAGTTGAATCAACTGTCTATATGAGACAATACAGTAAATTATGAAAAAGGGTGACAAATTACACACTCCGTTGATTTGCCTGAAATTACAGCCTTTGACCACGAAATGACGTTTGTTAAACGAACAGGTTTCGTTAAACAAATTTAAGCGGAAAACCTGAACAATGCAATAAGAAAAGAAAGAGGGACACAGTAGAAGGAATGTTATGAACAGTAAATGAAGCAAGAACAAACTGAACTGACCTAATCTGTGGAGAATGTGAATAATGAAATACGCTGTATAAATGTGTGGTATATATGTGCAGTATAAGAGTACAATAACATGAATGCACATCAGGAAGTAGATTCAGAAAATACATCGATCCGCTTAACAAGCAATAATAATAGACAGAAGACTGGCGTATAGATCCACGCGTGCTTAACCTCGGGAGCTTAGATAAGTATGTGATAAGTATGGCGGAGCGCTATGTCCCCGGACAAGTAATCCTAATCTTAAGTAGCTTCATTTTTCTCCTCATTAATCTTGCTTATCTGAAACATCTGTTTATAAAATTATCAGTTTTATTGGTATCTTGCCTCTATTTTAGCGCCTATTCCAATGACTATCGAATTTCGTCATATAAAAGTCAAAGCATTAAAACCAATCAACAAATCATTCAGAAAGCCAGGAATGAGTATAAAGTAAAAAAAGAGAAAAATTCGTAGGAATGAACTAGAAATTGTTTTCCAAAAATACTTCTCCGTCTCGTAATGTCCACATTCCGATATTTCGCAACGCAGTCAATACCGGTTGGTAAAGGCATTGGTCACGGCATTCCCAGGATGTGGACTATGAATTTCGCCTTTCACAAACTGTTGTAAAGCTTCATCCAGGACATAAGAAGTAGCAGATGCCGTCCGTAGATTCAACGACAACAGATATATGAATCCGGTTACTTGTCTCGGGACGCCTTGATTATTTACAAATGACTGTCACATTAACTAATCTTAGGTCTGAGGTTCTCACGAAAGTAAAATGCCATGCTTTGATCTTCTGGATTGTGACGTGTAATCTAGAAGGTGGTTGTAAACATTTCTGAAGATGATTCAACCCTGATGACGGAGGCAATGCGTTCCTACGAAACGCTGATAACAACTCTAATATCACAACCGAAACCTTTGTTCTTAAATGGCAACATCTTATTTTCTACCATAAAAATCATAATTTAAATTGCAGTCAAGTGGTGGAATTTACGCTAATGTTATTCACATTTGTGTAGTGTTAAATTAAAACTTTCCCATGAAATGTCATAACAGTTTAAAATAAACTGCTTCATACTTGTAACAATCGCTGTTCTGACGTAGAAAAACTAGTTTAGAAGCAGCCACCTTGGCATATTAGCACTCAGTGAAGAACGAGGTTTGTTTCAAGAGCATGAAGAGAGTGCACGCGAACTCCTTTTCAGCGGCACGCAATATGAAGAAGTAATATGGATTGTCACAGATCTCTACAAGAGCGCTACGGTACGTTACAGAAGCCTCTATCACGCAACACTGTTACGCTATAATGGACAATTATTTCCCACAAAAGCAGTGTAAACAATCTCGAAATACAATAATGGCAGGACCACCAAAATTACAAGATAATACTTTAAGCGTACAAGTTCTTGCGCTAAACGTCAGCTGACAGTAAACCCATGACTTACGTCAATGCAAACTGAAATGGAGAAACAGCAAATAATTCAGGAAATTAAATTTTTACTCTCGAACTGACACTAACTGACCCTGCAAAATCAATGACACGGTTTGCGTTTCTAAAACAAACTATGATAATTTCCATAGCGCTGATGTTTAACATTACCATTCTAAATAATGGAAAGTGAGTACAATACTACTGACAAAATTCATTGTAGATAGTGATAACAACTCAATATAACACAGGCCCATAGGCCGTTTTAAAGGCATAATCAATTCTTTAGATCAAGTTCATAATTATCTTCCGACACAATTCGACACTACGTGAACTTTGTAGTTAAAAGATCATCGATAAATAATTTAAGGATCAATAAGCAACTATAATCTTGCATCAGCTTCTAAGGTCCTTCCACCTCTGAGGCCCAAACCCTGCGCGCAAAACCACCTCAGCCGGATCGAACAAAGCAGGTACCACTTCACCACCTCCTTCATGACGCTGCATAATTACTGTCATGTCACCATCCCATCACACCGCAGTCGAGATTCATTGTAAAATATTAATTTACGTCAGAGTCAGGGGATAGTAATTTTAATGTAACTACTGTTTAATTACAGAAAATGAAGCCAACCAACACAAAGGTTGTCAAAAACACACGAGTATTTAAATTTCACCTTATTTATCATTTTGAAGTACAATCAATAACAAAAATAGATATAAAATTATTTTAATCAAAATTTAAAATATGTTACTTTCATAACATTTTTAGATCGAATCTGTTTTATTTTGGAGCTCGAATCCATAAACGGAAACCCACAAAATTAAATACAACACATTCCTTTCAAATTTGATAAAATCAACCGAAATGCAAACATTTATAACAAACAAATGCAATGTCAGAACTATCTCATTACACATCAAAGAAAGTGCACAATTGTACGTGGTTCAAATACAGGCAACCGTGGCTATCGACGTAACTATGAAGCCACTAATAATATTAATGCCCACGTTATAATATATTAACCACAATCGTTTGAACATAGCGCTTGAGGATATGGGATTTTGAGGTCATTTAGCGTGCAACGTGAACGTTCAGCGCATACAACTCTTTGACAGGTTCTCTAATTAAGATGTCATTACAGTGGCTGATGTGTGATAATGTACTTGCACAGATATTAATAAAAATAACTTTTATACTACCGCGAAGATGATAGTAGTGGTGGCGATAGCTGTGGGCCTTTGACGTGATTATACTGTCGAAATTGGCGGGACTAATATCGATAATAGTATGATGTTAATTACTGTAGTGATTACGGTTACAGCACTGATGATGCAGGTCTGAATTTTTACGGACAAAACATGAGTAAAATAAGTCGCAAGTCCAGCTAAGCGAACGACATAAAATTTGCTTCAAGGGACTGGAGGAGACTCAAGAATAACCTCAGTCATGATGTAATTCCAGCCACGATTCGAAGTCGGAAGTTTTGAATACGAAACAGGAGTCCTAACCACTCGACTGCAACTGTTATTTAAACAGAATTTTACTTTATAGAAACTAGTTCTTCCCTACAAATATTTTATTGAATATTTGCGTATTTTCTTTCCCCATAGTAAGAGACTACTTTTTACATCCATAAAAAGAAACTAGCAAAATTATGGTTTTGTTGACGTATATTCAGATGATCGACGGAAAATCAGAAGAGACATGAACATATGTTGGAAGCTGGTTATGTTATGGTCAGTAATTAGAACTGGTTTTCTTCACAACTGAAATGACAGAGAGAGTACAGTACTAGGAGTGTGAATTATTTATAAGGCTTACATTACACGAGGGACAGTGAATACAGAAACATTTGTGTCTGAATCTGGATTATGGGAAACGTCACATGCTGGAACCATGAAACAGCATCCATCATATCATCAATGTCGGTGGAACACTCAATACCCTACGCCCACGACATTTTTCATCATTTCTGTCATCTAATTACACCGCTAAAGACGCACGCATGACTTTCCTACATGAATGTGTATTACTGTTCATGTCCATCAACCTTGCACTGCCTTGAAATACGAATACGTTTACTACATTCTATTAGAATAAGTTTCAGTTTGCATGCCTTAATTTAGAAGAAATATAGGCTTATGGAATCATTATGGCCACGTGTTTGCCTCCCCCTCAATCTAAAACGTTGAACTAACGGGTTTTCATGGTCCCTACGTTTAACATCTTGCCATAAAACACAATCCAACCTTCTAGTTTTTAATTTACTTCCATCAATAATACTGGAACAGCGGGCAGTGGCGTCAACTTCTAAGATACGAAGGACATTAACATTGTTTAGTAATCCATCTATTCAAAGTTATTTGCGTACCTTTATGTTATATTCATCAAAGCGACATTCTTCAAATGTAAAACCTCATTGGTCATATTTCAATTATTAAGAAGGAAGCCGACCGGCAGTCCCAATTAAAACATGCCTCCATTAAACGAGTTCACTGCAACGAAATACTTAATTAAATTACTAATATTTATACGAGCTGCTTCTGGTAAAAGATTTAAAAAAATAACGTTATTTACAGGATTGTTTTCGACGTAAAAATAACTGCAAGTTTCGGAACGTCTAATTGTTACAGAACTACATTAATCACAAAAGGATCCAAGAATGAATCAGACTTGCCAGCATGACAGAGCAAATATTGATTTAAATGCATTTTCAAATGTACATTCTCATGCAGGGGCCATAATACTGAAAGTACAAAATGTCGTTAGTAACACATGCCCTTGAATTATAATCATGCGCAATCATCTCAGAAAAATGTTGTTCCGTCCCACTCGCTTTTCCCAAACAACGTCTTCTATTTAAATTGCGGCATAAGGCATGACCTGAATAGTACCTAACAAGTCGCAATAAAGCACGAAACTCTACACTTATTAACGCTAGACAATCACAGAGGCGATCATGGCGAGGTTTTTAAGGCTACTCTTTCGCGAATGCGAAAATGAATCCGAGAAGAAAACATTCTGCAGGATGCAACTGAAAACAAAGTTATGACAGGAACTTCTGCTGACTTACACCAAAGTGCAAATTGCAATTCCTAGAAATGTAAAATGGACGAAACTCTTAACAACATGAAGTTTCTTTGCTGTGTTACACTGCAGCGCTCCCTGTCTGGAGTTGGTTTAATTATTTTCAATGAAATACCGCCGTGTTTATGTGGTCTCTTTGTAATTTTACTCACATCCTCCGGTTAAAAAACAAGACACAAAATTGTTTGCTGTATAAAATCCGCTTTTCAACTTCATCTTCAAAACCGTCCAGATACAAGATATCAGGTTTTTACAGCGATGAAAATAAGGTCGTGGCCTTCATGAACATGACGGTGTTATAAGCCAGAAAACCACGATAGTAAAATATTCAGTTGATATTATAATTTGGGTCATATAGTTGACTGTCACCTTTACATGAAACATAATTTCTTGCTTATTTCTCTTTAAAGGTAAATTTTATGTTATGAATGAATTGACTTCTGGGATATTTAAAGTAGCTTTATGAAACTACGATATATTTGGACTTTCAGATCGACTGTAATGGTAAATATATTTGTAGTGAAAATAAATACAAATATGAGGATCGATTTACTTTGAAACTGTATGGAGCTTGTTTCTGTACGATTGAAGGAAAAAAATCCCATGAGATCTGCCACAATAGCAAGTCTTCTGCCTACGTCAGTATCTTGAAAGTTTTTCTATGAACCGGACCAAATGATACAAACTAATGGAAAAATTTAATTATCATTTTTGTGTCCAGATAGTCACAATATGTAATACAAAATGTTAAATCACACCTATTTTCTTTTTTATCTTGTAACGTAAAACAGTGCACTTCATCAATGAATCGAATACTATTTTCTGTCATGTTTAGTACACTAAATAACATTTTTATTTTTAATACACCACAAGATATTAACATACAAACTGCATATTTTTTATAAACTGATACTGAACTTTACGAAGAATAACCATAATAATAACATTACATCTAATGTCACCGTTAAGGAAATATTATAGTTTAATTGTATTTTTAATGTTTTTCTTTTGTGAGTAAATGCTGTAATGTTTATGTTGAAAGTATATTTATTACTGGGATGTTTTCTGAGTCAGAGATGAAGATTTATAAAGCTAGTTACACACGTTGCTTAACAGAAGCACTGTTTTAAAAAATATTATTACTTAAGAAGTTTAATATTCTATTTAAACTTAATCTTACTTCATTAATTACTTCTTGCTGACACATAAAACATTATGGAAATTTCACATTTCAGTATGTAAACAACTATGTTCACTTTTGGTGAATATACGTTATCATTTCTCTAAAAATAATTCGAAATGTTTACAGTACGCAAATAATCCTAATACACATATTATACTGCATTCCGATAGAGCCGCCGTTTTCATGTTCAGTGTAACAATTTGTAGTGGATACGAAATACAATTAAATTATCACGTTCGAAAGGAGACATATGGATCGGAGATTGTATATTACATTACACCATATTCGTTTAGTTAAATCTAACTGAAAATTATCGAAAATATATAGATCCATTCACAGTTATAAATTGTCACTTTGCCAATTGAAGCCTAAACTGCAGTCATTTCTCGTTTGTAACTCGAACGACCCATTCAAAGCCAAATAATAAAGATAGAAGAGAGAGAGAGGTGGGCGTTTGCTGCATTCATTCGATAGAAAGAAACATATTCATGAATTTAACTACTTCATTATCATAGTACAGAGACACAGTGACAAATCTCCCAGTAGCAGGATAATATTAAATATAATGTGACCAAACACTTATAGACCCACCCCAACTACCACTACGACCCCCACTATAAGGTACCATTTTGCAAAATCCCCACTGACGTATTATTTCATATGTAGCAGAAGCTAATTTGTAGTGTGAAACACATGGCGTGCTTTATGTATTGTATGATAGCAGGGAGATAAATTATTACGACACTTCTGTTGTTATTTTGGTTCCTGCGTTCCCCCGAGTCTCGGCCGCAGACGAATGGCGTTGCTGCGCCGAGTTGCCGTCGAACGACAGCAACCTCATTTCCAAACCAATTCACGTTTCATCATCTGCACCCATCAGATATGTTCTCTCCCGTTGTCGCTCCGACATCACGGTACAACTTTAGAAACAAACACACTATCTTTATTGTCAATATTTGTTTTGATCAAGTACTGATATAATATCCGTTTAACACTGCATATTCAGTGCACGATTCCTTTCTGTCACATGCAATATCAGGGGAACAAAAAGCTTAAACTCGCTTGTTTACGTGTAATCTTTACGAGAAATCTCATATATGTTATTTCGCAAACAAATACCGTGGTTAAAAGGATTACGAAGTTCAGTTAATCTTTTAGTGGGATCACAATTCCGTCTACAAAAACATGGCTTAAGAATTTAAAATCCTTCAGCTGCGATTATTAAAATAAAATTTGTTATCTACGCTTAAACATTTTTCAGCTCTCATTATGAGACGAAACGCTCGTAAAATATATTATTGTACGTGCTTAATGAGACCAGATGCAATAAAAAATGAGATATTTTCGCAGATAAAGTTGTAAAGAATCGTGTTGTTTCGTGACAAAGCTGTGCTCCTTGTTATTTCACAATAATCATAAAATTAACTAACCTTAATTATGTATTAGACATAATTCTTTAGTATAGTTCCATCAACGCTGCTGCTAATCATAATTTTATAGTCTGAAACAGCGTAGCTATCGAAGGTTGCGTTTTTGTAGCTGTTAGCAGCAGCACGGACTGTCTGAATGTAATAACTATACAGGGTATACACAAAAGAATGGCGGTTTCAAAATTTAATAAAAAAAATATATTTCTCACCTTACACGGGCACAAAATACAGGTGTAAGGTGAGAAATATATGTTTTTTTTAACTTTTGAAACCGCACCATTCTTTTGTGTATATCCTGTAGAAGCCACATGCACAAACGCAATAGATGACTGACAGAACTATGTTTTATTAATATATACGACAAGAAAACGTTAGTAGCAATAAGATGGCTCTGTCAGACAAAGAACGAGCGTTCTCAACACGTTATCATCTCCCGTCCTTCAGTAACAAAATTACAGGACAGTGCTAATTGCTTTCATTACACAAGGTCCTATAAAACCATTTTAATATCTATAGGATGTGCGGAATGTATCTAGCTACATGGAGGTTTTCGTTTTATGAACTGTCTTCAGACCACTCCAAAATCGATTAACGAACGTGACTACCTTTTACCTCTGAGGACTGTTTGATAAACCCCCCAAGTTTCAAATTAACTTTGTATCTCTTGATGAAGAACTGCATGTCTGAAGCAACAACATATCCAGACTTTTATTCATCATACAAAGGAAAAAAAAAACACAGACTGTAAACTCACAAGGATAACAGAACAGTCTATACATCGCAACTTAATTTTCCGCTCTGTGTATGGAAAAAGGAACTTTGAACTGAACCGGTGGAAAACGGCGTGAGAAGAAAAGGGACGCTTCCAAGTGTACCTGAGGATTATCAATGTCAGGTTTCCCAAATTTGCGGATATTTCAGACTGCTGCTATTAATGCCGGTGGTACAATAAATCCTTGCATAACACTCTCGGATTCTACGGTGGGTGATCGTTAATTAGTCTACTAAAGCGTGAGATATAACAAGCGCTTAGACCGCACGCAGTGTCGCGACACACATACAAACTATCCCCACACTCTGACCGATATCCTGCGAAAGTCGAATAACGAAAGCTGGGTTATTTGTCTAGATACACTGTAATTAGCCACCAGGTAGGACGTTTCTTGTTGTCTAATTATAGTGTCAGACTGATCAAACTAATCCATCACACAATTTCTAAGTTTCAAAACTCAAGGTATTTACACTTGTAAGACTTGAGGTTCTCACAGCGGTGAGTATGAAGATTTCTGTCTTCTGGGTTATTGCGCTGTGTAGTCTGGTCGATGTTAACCAACGTTTCAGAGGTCA
>NW_019059836.1:414966-430730 GCF_000696155.1 Zootermopsis nevadensis
GCGCAACAACCCAGAAGACAGAAATCTTCATACTCATCGCCCTGATGACGGAGGCAGTATGACCTCTGAAACGTTGGTTAACATCGACCAGACTACACAGCGCAATAACCCAGAAGACAGAAATCTTCGTATTTACACTTACTTGAGTGCAAGTGTTCTATGTACACAGAAGAATAATGGACAGCTACAACCGAATCAATCAAACTTTCAGTGTGAAGACTCGTCATTAATGAAATTGTAATGAAAAAACAAATATTTAAATAGTAAAATGTCACCTATGAATATGTGCTGTAGCGATAACGGAGTTAATGAAATGAATGGTCAGAAAATGTAGAACTAAAGTAATGCTACTGGAACGAAATCCCCCACTGAAGAACAAAAGTGAAGTAAAATTACGAAAATTCAACATTACATTGCATTGGTCACTTAATTCTATGCGTATAATAAAACATCAAAACACAGAAGATAAAAATCATTACACTAATAAACAAGGAACAATGTGAGAGGTAATATCAATTTTTCCGAGGGCTTGCTTTCTGTTAAACATCACCCGCAACTGCTAAATAACTAACAAAGAAACAAATCCAAATGGATATTCATGCGATCAATAGGTAATGACTGACGTTTGCATATAAAAACAGTTCTAATAATGAACTCGCAGAAATTTTACTACTATTGAAGTTGGTGACTCACAATGAACTTGAGCGCCGTGACCGGGCGGCAACTTCTTCACCGATAGTGACAAGCGTGTCGTCTGATTGAGGCTTTGCAGGCATTCACGATATTGAGCTGGATTATTAAGATAAATCACGTAAACACTTTTATAGTTAATATGGAAGCCCAGTCCCAGTTTCACTTCTCCTATACAATAAGAAATCACTGAAAAAGGAGAATGGTTTGCGAAATGAATATATTCACAAGCATCAGTTTTTATTGACTATCGCACACAAGCCTTGTGTTGAAAAAATAAGATCTTAGATGTACTCTTCAGCGTATATGGATTTCAAAGGCACTTTCAAGGCACAGTACGGACGGCGACGTCGGCAAGTTGTTTCGTTGATAAACTCTGCTCAAATGAATTGCGTTCTGAGATCACCCTTTCTCGATAGGAACAGCAAAGACAGCAGTGGTATCATGTTCATTGTTGAGATCATGTGATCTGAGGTTAATGTGATTCAACAATGACCTCGCTTCCAGTTTTTGCAACAATATATTCAAAGGAAACTTCGGCTCCTATTGTTGTGGCGACAAGTATGAAAGTGGCCGTCTTCTGGAATTTTGCACCGTATAGTCTGCTTACTGCCTCCATCATCAGGTATGTAAAAATGGATACAGTAAGTTCATTTGAAACGTCAGCCAATATCTACCAGAATACACGGTGCAGAATCCCAGAAGACAGACATAAAATAAGTTCATTTGAAACGTCGGCCAATATCTACCAGAATACACTGTGCAGAATCCCAGAAGACAGACATAAAATTGTGAAATCATGTAGGAATCCTTCACTAAGGAACAAAAATAAAGTTAAATTAAGAAAATTAAACTAATACATTATATTATTCATTTAATTCTGTGTGTATAATAATATAGCGAAACACAGAAGATAAAAACCATTACAGTAATTATCAAGAATAATGTGAGAAGTAATGTCAAAGTTTCTGACAACATGGATTCTCTTAAACATCACCCGCAACTGCTAAATAACTAACAAAGCAACAAATCCAAATGGATATTCATGCGATCAAAAGGTAATTATTGACGTCTGCCTATAAAACAGTTCTAATAATGAACTCCCACAAATTTTACTACTATGAAAGATCTTGACTGACAATGAACTGGAGCGCCTTGACCGGGCGGCAACTTCTCCACCGCTATTGTCAAGCTTGCAGTCTAACTGAGGCTTTGCAGGCATTCACGATACTGTGCTCGAGATGTTGAGATGTGTCACACGTGAATATTTTTGTAATGAACATGGTAGTACGTCATTTAGCACAGATCACATATTTAAATTGAAAAGCATATATTGTATCAACTGCTTAAATAGCAAAGTATCTTTCCAATTCCAAAGACGATTATAAAATTAAAAATATTCTGGTGAACAGTATGTCCAGCCCAGTGTGTATCCAAACGAGCTCTGGATCTGCTTCGTAGTATTAGTATAATATATAAAGGAGCTTCTGGCAAACACAGTTTGGAATAATCGAATCAAATTGGAAGAAAGTCTTCTTTAATTGTGCGGCGTATGTCAAAAAGTAAGAGAAACAATTATATTTGTTTCTGCAATAAAAGTATTTTTAATATCATAGCGTTCACTGAAAATTATTTATAATTTTGGTTGAGGACGTATTGAGAGAAACACTTATATTTGTTTCTGCAATAAAAATATTTTTAATATCACAGCGTTCACTGAAAAGTATTTATAATTTTGGTTGAGGACGTATTAATCAAAATACATGTGTATAAACTTCAGGTTGTAATTAATTTCTCCTAACACAACCACGAAATTCTTGTTCCTTATTTAAAGAGACAACATGTCTTCGAGGTAACTTTTTTGTTAATAATAGGACATATTAAGTATTGTTACACGAGGTAAAAATTCCACCCAGAACGGCTGGAGAGCCTAACTATGGCTACGAGTGATGAGTTTTACCCCGGTCTCATACACTGTCAATGTCACGTGCGACTATAGATATTTAGAATTTCTACTGTCTTTGTGCTGTCTGTTTATCTTCCGTTAGTTACACTTAACAACGTATGTATGCAAACCGTTAGATATTGCTTAGCTTATAAAGCAAATCATATATAGACGCAAGAATGATGTATCCAACGTAATAAGATGAAGAAGAAGTTTGCTGAAAGAACGGATGACTTCCGCTGAGAGATGTAACCAGGAATTTTAGACTCTATGGTATTTTCGGATCTGAGAGTAAGTTAGGCTTACAAACACAAACAATGGGAACATAACGAGCTAATTCATCCAATTTCCTAACTTTCTCCGCTCCGTTTTACGCAGTTTAAGCAGTTAACAAACTCTTCCGTTATGAGTAAACACACAATTTCCAACAGCATATTTTAACGCGTTAAATACA
The DNA here is from genome assembly GCF_000696155.1 of Zootermopsis nevadensis. The sequence goes on from NW_019059836.1 coordinate 418,056, forward strand.
ACATCTGACTCATATCTTGGGTTCTAAAAGTTTTTATTTGAATGCGCATCTTATTGGTGTTTGTTCTGAGATGTCTGGCCAGACCAGTGCTGCTCTGTCTATAGGGAAGGAGTCGTTAAGAACGGTGACTGGTAAATCAATCAAGAGCGCCAGCCTCTGCTTTGGACAGGTCAAGCCGAAGCACGGTAATCTAGACACATGGCACCCATTCCGATGAGACAGTTTCTGTTTTCCACCTTCCCTAAATTGCGAAACCTTAGTCGTCTATCTGAAACTGCAATCAGGGACGCAGCGGTCCCTGAGGGTTCACTGATGTCCTCGCGGCTGGAACCATTACGGTCATCTGGTCATTATCACATAATCGCTTTGTTGATCCAGCTCGCCATACAGAGAATCCGCGAGTGATAACAGTTTATAAACGGTAAAAGGAAAAAGACATCACAATGTTATTAATGCAGGAACATGATGTAACTTTCTCTATCCGACTTCGATTCCCGCTTGATCCATGTGATTCTATCGGCCAACAAAGCTGAACAGGCCAAGTATCTGTTAATCTCTTAATCAGTGTTCCTCTAGCTATCCACAGTAATCAGCGTAATTCACTAGGTATTACGGGAAAAGCCGACATAGGATAATCACTTAACTGATATTCGGACACTTTAATTGAGATAGTGGAGGAAAATGGCAAAGAGTTTGATAACCCAACTGTGTCATATAAATTAAATATTATTTATCATAAACATGGAAACAAGGTATTTTTTCAAGGAATTCTATCACAAACCCATTGCCTTAGTAGTAAGTACGTGACACAGTAGTTAACTGCTGAATACGCGAACAGTACTTATAACCCTGAAACACTGTAATGAATTATTCGCTGGCAGTGTCAGGTGGGTGAAAGGAAGAAAGGTCTGACATGGTTGGTAGCCGCAGAAGAATTCATTACACTCAGTTCCCATGAAAGCTTCAGATCGTATTAAAACACTATGTGATCTATTCCCACTGGCGTTATCTAGAGTTGTGACGAACTGGGCGCAACTTAAAGAATGGTGGACGTATTATGCCCTCAGAGGGAAGCTGTGATAAAAGACAGTAGAAAAATGCATAATGAGAGGTTTCATGATTTACACTCTTTACCACATCTCGGTAACTGTTTAAATCTAAGAATATGACATCAGGGCGGGCGGTGGTCGGATGAAAAACATGTATAAATGTTTAGTCGGGAAATGAAACGGAGGAGACAACTTGGAAAATAAAAATGCAGATGGCAGACAGATTATACCAGAAAGTATCCTAAATACACATGACGCTGGAGTGCGGACTGTACTCATCATGATCAAGATACGGACAGACAGCGGCCTTTGGCAAACACAGCAATGAACCCTCCCGATGCATAAATGTGGACAACGTTTTGATTAGCTGAGCAACTCTTAAGTTCTGAAGACAGACTAATCCAACAAGTTAGTTAATTAGGGATGTAATGAAGCCATCTGTTTGCCACAATCACGTGTATATTGTGTGACGGCCGATGAGTTGTTACCTTAAAAGAACATTGACCTTTCATCGCTTAATCAAGAACTATAATTGTCATGTATCTTAAAAAATACTTTAACTTTGCGTTTGAAGTTATGTAAATCCATTTCCATGACTGATCGAATTCCGTGGTTTATTTTAAAAGGATGAATGCATTTGTTTGCATTTAATTAGCAGAGGTTGGAATTCGATCTGCCGTCAATTCGCTTGCTGTACCCTGCTATAACACTTACTAGCAGAAGATTCTGTGAGATATTTTATTTTCTGTCATTCTGAACGGGACGGGACGTGGCAATGCAACGCTATAACTCGAATTAGTTTCGAAACACCCTGTGGCAGGCGTTCTTAAGGAGTTTCATTTAATTTTGTCTTGTCTTCATTTTTCTCATTTATTTATCTTACCTTCCCTCTGTCTCTTTCTCTTATTCACAATTTTGTCTCCCTTCACTTCTTATATCTGGATGATCTTTTCTCTTCCTTTCCTTTCGGCGAATTTCAATTTCCTTCAGTCTGACTGTACTTAAAATACGCTGACATTTCAAATGTTTGGTTGTTATTATCCCTTTTGCTTGCTTCTCTCCTCTAGGTATGGGGCAAGATGTTTCGAGACGGTCACGTGAGTAATGTTCGTCTAGCGATTCTCATTGCCGACACTTTACATGGGAACGGGATCCCATTTAATGCTCCTGCTTTCCCTTGCATTTCTCATATATATAAACTGGAACCATTCCGGCGACTTTTTATCTTTCTTCCATCCTTCCATCGTCCTTTCTTTCCAAGTTTCATGTTCACTTCCTCCTTCCTATTCCTACTAAAGAACCCCAAGAAGATGAACTCAGTATAACGATGTCTGTCTCTGAAGGGGGCACGGCGATCGCTGAAACTTGGACCTGTACCACGCACTCTGCATGCTTTAGCGTAAAGAAAGCCTCTCAAGATTTATTTTCTTTTAGGTTCAGCACTACGCGTTTGCAAGTTTCAGGAAAGGAATTTTTCTTCAGGCAAAACCCTCCGACCCTCCAAACCCAGCAAATTCCAATTTTATAAAATCAACCAATTTCAGTGAACCAACGAAATTCGAGTGAAGTGATTTTGTTAAGCTGAAAGTTAAGGCGATTAGATTCAACTGATTCTTAACGCTACCAGATTTCAGATCCGTTCCGGTCTGAAGGTTAAATATTAATATTCCATATGACCGTCTACTAAACGGTGAAAAATTGTATAAACTCCACTCACTCTTAACAAATGCCTACAAAATATAATGAGTAGTCTAAGCCGATATTTGGTGAACATAAAACTAAGTTACCTGCAACATTCAACAGTTTATTACCTGCTATCATCCGCTGTTACATGGTTAAAGTAAAATACTTCACAATAAAATGTATTAATCACGAAGTGAATGGTATTATGCGAAATGTAATCCTCTAATATTGGTACTTCAAACATATGAGTGGATGGGGGGAGGAAGTCACAAATTCAAAGACCTAGTGTCAAAATGTAGCTGCGTGACTCTACGTTGTATTGTGACAATGACCCCGACATTGGTTTATCCCCATTCACAGATTTGTATCCAGTTGTATTATTTAAAAGGCAAGAACAGAAACCTATTACAGCTGAAGAACGCACATGTAAATTAACGCTTACGGATTAACATCTAAGCTCAGTCTATTACGGTAATCTTTTGTCTCTGCGTAAAGATGCATAGGTATTGATGGCACGAGTGTATGTATATGGCGTGAAAGATATCTGAAAATACTCTAAATATTGGAAAAAAACTGTGGGACTACTCTGCTCGAAAACACCTGCCATATATTTACGCGACATGCTAAAAATGCTGACACTCCAATGTTGTGGTCTTTATTTCAAGTTTATCTCTCAGCAGAAGAAAGAAGTAACAATGCATTTTCATACAAATGTAATACCAAACTGACGATCAGTTTTGAAAGAAAATGTCTTCCTACTCTCTTCTTCACATTACCCATTATGGTGGTGATGTCGAATCTGAATGGGTTCTATTCTACCATAACCGTTCTCATTCATTCATCTCTATGGATCCATACAAACGTTATAGTTCTTTAACACTCCTTCCCCAGTCATTTCAGACATTCCCACTTCTACAATATCATATGCCACTGCTGTTCCAATCCCTGCTCTATCTGCTCTTCTCAGTTACTTCAATCTCGCCAAAACAAACCTTACAAACTAATCTATTTTTATCATAATTTTTCGTATATCTTTGTCACGAGTTGCATAAAAACGGTCTCATCTGCAATAAACAATTTTATGTAAAAACCCACGGTGTCTCATAAAATGTCAGATTAAAAATAAGTGCGCTCTAAACTACTTAACGTCTGTGACTAACAAATAGTTCATAAGCAAATTTCATACGAAATAGTTGTAAAATTCGCTTTTCGTTTACATTTTAAGCGTTCCATACCATGCGTAAAACCTTGTCAGCAAAAGTAGAATAATAAAACACAAGGGTTTTTGAGAAGACGGTGCTTAGGAAGGCATCTGGACCTAAGAGAGAGGAATAATAGGAGGCTGGAGAACGGTACATGATGAGGAACTCCGTTTGAACCTATTTGCACCCTTCATCATCAGGGCGATCCCTGACGATAAAGGCAGAAAGAACCTCCGAAACGTCGGCTAACTTCTACCAGATTACAAGGCGTAACATTCCTACTCGCTTCTGTGAAAACCTGAAATCTCTTATAAGTACCTAAAATTGAGCCCTTCAACCCTGGAAAACAATTCAAACTATTGTTATCTGTGAATATAAGGCGTGAAAATAAAACAGTATTCACTGTCGTTTATGTAACACACGATACAGTAAGCTAAACCACGTCTTCCGCTTCCTGGCCTAAGTTCTATTCCTATTACGCCAACACTATAATGAAGACGCTCTAGAAACTCAAGCCATTACGCTACAGATGGTTTCAAATTGTTTACTTGTATCATGGTTCATGAGATATCAGAAGGAAGTTACAATCGCGACATTTTGTCTATAACTACGTAATGTAATTGGACGGGAGATTCTTAAGCTGTCGACTTGCTTCTCTTGTGGTTGCCAAGGTTTCCTGTTGGAAACATTTTTAATAACAAACGAGACATAAGTTTATCGAGGAAGATAATGCGGGACATAAAAGTTTAGGAGGAAACTACTTAGAAGACCTATACGCAGTCCATGTTAATATGGAACAAGGAGAAATGGGCCGTGGAAGTGTTAGTTAAATTAAACTCCTTCATGACAAGATGCAATAAGAGTCACGTGAACTTTCAAGTTAATGAAATCAGCGATGTTCTAGACCGGCTGAACATTTTTTTAAAAAAATTCAAGAATTCTGTACCTCGCGCTTAGTCATTTACACTGATTAAGACCAACTGATGAACTGCAGGCCACATACAGACTGATACATGAATGACGTTATTGTACGCATATGCAAAGTACGCACACAAGTTTTTCTAATATTCTGGAAATGCATGTGTGGTGAGTGTTGCACTAAATTAGTGTTGCAGTCTTGCGCTCTCACACTGTTTAATTCCCTGAACGTACATACGCCCTACCTGTGGCACGTGACGTGTAACACGACCAGTAAACTTATAATTTTCCAGTGAAAGACAAAGAACCTAGCTTTTAGTAAAACTCTCATCTCCGAGAAATCTTCGCCCTTGTCTTAGGAACAATTCTGAAACAAGTTACATCGGGTTCTGCATCATAGATATGGATCATGGATACACCTTAAAATTTACTCTGAAAATCGTACAGTTTCGCGGGACATAGCAATCATCACAAAATATGATGCCGGCTAATTTGCAATTAACTACTTAAAGTAACTATTGGAATCAGAATAGAAGTTAACAGTCTCGTAAGTGTCTGGGCACGTGCACTGGCTAATTTGTACTCATTAGTTTAGTCAGAATGCTTGGCTGGTAAAGAGGAAATTGAACATTTGGTTCTGTCCACATAGCAGCGACGACATGGCACACGGGCCCTTTGATCAAAAGCTTTGAGTTAGACTTAGGGAGGATTTTCCACAGCTTGCTGGAACCATGACGACAGCAAACATTTCTAATGAAAACTAATTGATAGCTGCTAATTTGAGCACTCTGTCATAATGAAACAGAAGAGGATTTTAAAGACTACAGCGATTCTAAACCAGAGAATTAGAAAATGAAAAAGTACCAGTGTTGTTCAATTATCTGCTGAATGAGCGTGCTGATTAAATACCCTAATGTGATACGTTATAAAATACTTTTTTATTTTACTTTACTGATGTTTAGAATTAGCACAAACTTGTTAAAAGATGATATGGAAAAGTGTTACACAGCTAATAAGGAAACTCATCTACTCTTCTACTCGGTGCAAAGTACACTAGTAGTTTAGTCCATATTTCTTCTCCGTAGCACGTTCTCTATCTAACATCTGAATCAAAACAATTTACAAGCGGAAATAATTAAGGAACTGGAGCACATGTCAATTTCACTGAAACACCTATCGCATTTCGAGCTTAAGCTGATAATACTGACGAGTGAGTGTATACAGCATGCAACTATGCACACAATTTCGACAAACGTATGTACGCCAACATGTTGGGAATGAACCGTGACAAACAAGTCAAATATTTGAAACGAAATATTACGCATCAGGAAATATCATACGATTCTACAAAATACATATTTAATACAATTCAGCAGTCGGAGCTAACACCGTGGACCTGATTTGTAGTTTAGTGCGACGACCCAGTGACTGCTGATCAGTGAGTGAGTTCATCTTTACAATGGAGACCGTACGGATCACCGAAACGTCGGGTATAGCCTAAATCTTCACATTATTGTCACCCGGACACAGTATCCAGAGTGGAACTCATCCGCTATGAACGCCTGAGATATTGTATAATTTTATTTATATTCTCAGATATGTAAGATAAAGACAGAACGGGCGATGTAAAACAGCAATTTATACGGCAAACCCAAGAAGCAAGTAGCTTGAACGACTAATGGCAATGCATGACGATAGTTCAAATTCCAACATCGTGTACGCGTTGGTTTGCTTCTATACAATCTCTTTAGCTAGCTGCATGCGAAGAATAAAGAACCTCTCCCCCCCCCCCCCCCCCCCGCGCCCGCTCAAAAAGCACAGAAAACCTGAGAGCAGGGGATTTTTAATAATCGCAACATTAAAATTCTTTTTTAAAAAAACGACACTTTTCACACGTATATTTGTGAGAGTGGGGAATCCCCAGTGATGGCGCCATCACTCGGCCAGGTACGCCCATACAAACAGGTGGAGAATTCACGATGTCGACGCCAAACATCGAAGCTGAAATCCTGACGGCCGCGCCATAACTGTTACGCTGTGCGTGTGTTTCCTAACTTGTTCATTTATCGAGGCTGTCAACAGCTCCGATTATATAGCGCAGTATTATGTATGATTGCATAAGAAAGAAGTGGGAAGGATGTGGAACAAAGTGGTCAAGGTACTCTGACGGCATTTGCCTGGGGGAAGTCACCAAGACCACGACAATCCTCAACCACGATTGCCCGTCTCCGAGTCGAGATTTGAATCCGGGACCCCACGAATACAAAGCAGCAGTCTTAAGCATGAGACGCGACACTTGATTTAAAACAGAAGCCACGTCACCTGCTGTACCAGAATGCATGTAAATGGTTTAACGAGACCTCAGATAATATCTCAATGTAATATATCAGCAGTTTGAGCGACTGGATCCAAATTAAATAAAATACAAATAATAATTTCCAATGAATTAAAGTCTGTTACCCCAACCATCCTCTTGTAACATTTAAAGAATAACAAAAATATTAAGAACTAAGCGTAAGAAATTTTTTTTCAACAGCAAAACAAGTAAAACAAAATATTCCTTTAAAATGAAACGTAAAATATGCCTTTAAAAATTCCATTACTACCCATTATTCCAGACCCACTTTTCTTCGAATACAAGACCATTTTATCCTTCCTATTAATGTCTCGTCACAGTTCTAAAACCCAAAGAACGCGACATTTACGATAAGTTTTCTCTCATGCGCCGAATACTCCTTAAACGCTACTGAAATATAAGAGCCAATGATAAATGTCTTTAAAACGCCTGCTTACAGCTTCGCCATCTTAAACGTGAGCTTTATGTTACACAGGGGGAAGAATGAGCCAATGGTAACAGTTTTAGATATGTAATAGGATGGATTTACAACGCTGATGTTATATGGAATTTGTAGACAAATGTCTTTAACCCACTATTAATACGAGAAAATGTTTGGGACAAAGTACGTCATTAAATTATCAAAGTTTAGACGTAAAATATGATAGGTTCTAGACGTGATAAAAAATAAGTATCCGACCTAGTTTCAAAATAAAGAGCATGACAGGGTACATATGACGTTTATGGAATAAACACGAACACATAATTGATGTTACCAGTTATATAAACAATACTGTAAGTAATCATCGTCCCAGATGTATCCATGGCAACCTTTGTCCTTTATGACAGAGATCGTACTGTAGCAGCGATAATAATACATTTCAGACTTGAGGTTCTGAGGGCGGTGATGATTTCTATGACGGTCTTCTGGGTTGTAACGCATTATGGCCCAACTCTTGGTAACCACTTACAAGTCCACACGGCGTCACGACCCAGTGGGCACAACTGACATCTTCGCGGTCGTGACAAATTCAAATCTCAAACGTTAATATAAAATTTCCCCCAAAACACATTTCACGTGACAACGCACTGAAATCAGCTCAGTACCTCACGTTACACCAAATTAATAATTAGTGTTAAGGTACGTACGTACGTGTGTGCGCGTGCGTGCGTGCTTGAGCACAGGAAATATATTAACATAAGCGTTCTTTATGTTACGATGTGGCTTCATTTACAAAATCCCCAAAAAAGCATTACAGATTATACAAAAAGTAATGTATCATTTTTAGCTAAAGACTTTTAGTGACGAAAAAATAAATCAGAGGTAGGATAATACCACAGACCAAAGAGATAATGCAGGGATGTACAAAATACAACAGCAAATACAATACTTTGTTACCCACTGATAAATATATATATATAAAACTACTTTGAAATCAAAATTACATGGCACACAACCTGAGAAAACTCTTCATTTACCAACCAGCAATGTAGCCAACCAGAAGATATAACTGATACTAGACTGTAATGCAGAATATGATGAAGATGATAATAATAATAATAATAATAATATGGAATATAAGTGAAACTGTTCGATAAACCTTGTGTTAAGAGTAATAAGTTTCCAAGCACTATAGGAAAGCAGATAATCCAACAGAGTAAAATAAATTGATATTGAAACGTCGTAACTCGCTCCTAAAATGTAAACGTCATAAAATGTACGACTTATAGCATAGCGAGGACATACTTTCTTTTACACAGAGATGCGACAATCAAGGAAAGTCGTAAAAATATCGCGCGGAGAAGATGCTGAGGGATTCTTTCGGCCTTTTGACAAATTACGAGACAACGAATTTCATAAACAAGAGACGTCAAGGACGTAGCAGCTGTTTACATGTTTCGTGTTAAATAATCCGAAACGTATAAAGATTATTTGCTCCGTCTTTGGAGATTAAACCTTTGTTAAAGCAACAAGTCTTAATATGTCTACTCCATAAGAGTGTCAGTATTTTAACATTAAACGTACGGTTTCCTAATCCTGATCAGAGTGACAAACATTAGATTAGTATGAAGATTTCCGTCTTCTGGGTTGTTGCGCTGTGTAGTCTGGTCGATGTTAACCAACGTTTCAGAGGTCATACTGCCTCCGTCTTACATTAGATTAGTAACCCAAGTAACCAAGTTACTTCGGATTACTGCCAACAGCCAATATTATTTAGTTAAGAAACATATTAAATACTCAGTAAAATAAAGATGACTGTCCTCTGGGATGTTGCAGTGAAGTTTGGTAGAAATTAACCGACGTTTCAGAGTAGCTTCCTGCTTCAATGATTAGTACGATGAGCCTGAAAGTCGGCCATAGTCCCATTCGGCTTCATGAGAACCTGATATCTCAATTTCTCAGGAAGATAAAAGTATTATGACCACAGGAAAACATTTATGTTCTTGGAAAGAGTCCACTTGAAAGACCAGTGTGTAGATGTGAGTGTTAATACAAAATTAATACTGGGGGAAATTGTATCACTAATGTGAACTGGGCTAGAGAAGCACGATAACTGCGCGTTGGGGGCTTTTATTACGGTGGCGGCGAACTTTTTAATTTCATAGTATCTTAGTATACACGTGTGCATATTTCTGACATTATTCTTTCATAACTATCTGGGCAAATGACTGTAATCTTTGATCCTATTTGTAAGCATTCGGATGAAGACACTCTTCAAAAATCCTTCTATCCGAAATGTATTTAGTTATCAGACACTGATACTGAAATTCGGTCAAATGGATCACGCAACTCTTGTTAAAACAGCGACAACAGATATCTGGAACATCATTCGCCACAGACTGAATTTAAAAAACATGACAATTCCAGCGTCACGTGTTCTGAATGTTAAAACGTAACATTCTCGCTTCAGTAGCTTAAATAAAACAGACTGACAATGGACACAGTTCAAAAATAATATTCAATAGAGTTTATGCATTTATCTACAACCCATTTGTGTTAAGAGTTTCGCGGTGTGTGTAAATACGGAACGAGTGAAATTTTCATAAATCGCGACTTTGTGACATCGAAATGTATTAAACAGAATTCACATTTACTGATAGAATATACCGACTCCACATATTTGATAAAAACTAAAGGCAGAGATAACTGGTACAGCTGCAGATGTTACATACAAGCGGTTTCCATTCTTCAGTAAGCTTACATCATTTCCATTGTTGTAAATTATAATACAGTAAACATCGATAAGCGAAAAAGGCACTTTATCTTAACATTTCACAAATGGCAAGAGAAAACTAGACATTTTCCAGCCAAAACACAAAGAAGTCCGCACCCAAAACGTTCACATTCTCGTTTTTTTTAAAATTTTTATTATAAATATTAACAATATTATCACGGTTGAAAAGTAACTTACACATTAGACTCGGGTTTGCATTGTTACCAATTTCGCAAACGAAAATGTCCCATAGTATATAACACGCAACAATGAACTACATGTTTCTGATCTCATATGGAGCGGTTAAAATGGAAGTTTTGAACGCACTGATTAACTGAATCTCCGATAAGGATAATACATATTCATTGTACGGTTCATGAACTATTTTTTCTACACAGTCCCTGTGGAAAGAGACATGCCATTTTGAGGGATCACCAGTGAATGGGACGAAGCGCCCTGTTCTTTGAAGTATCGCCTCAGAGCCTGCATACGTCATTCCACTTTTGATTTAACTGATTCTGCTTCAGACCTAAAAAACATACTAAACAAAATTTGGAAAGCCAAAACTGATAACACTCAGCTCGTATCTCGATAACAGTAAAGAAACTAAGTAAACTATCTCAGCGGTATGTGTTGACAGAACCCTATTCTGAGCCAGCTGAATCTAGTACACATCAATGCAACCCACAATCCAAAGACCCTTTTAATATTATCTTGGAATCTATGTCATATGTTATTCTAATCTTTCGTATGTCAATGTAAAATGTGTAAGACTCATGTTGAGGTCAACTTGTCTTCGCAAGTCGTAAAGCGGTGCGGAGTACTGCTGATGGCGGAGGCTTGCAAGTACCTCTGAAACGTCGGTAAACTTCTATCAGACTAGGGGGCACAACACCCCAGAAGACAGCCATCTTCTTGTTAACAGATTCCAAACGTATGAACTGATGAAATAAGAACGCTATTTTCAAAACGAGTTCATTCGTGCAGACGCGCTGTTTACTGCCATGACAACCGTAGCGAGAGGATGGAAGGGGGAAGGTGGGTGTTCTCTCCAAGCGATGTTCGACCGTTCAGTCGGGAAAGTGTTTTCAACTGATTGCTTTCACACAAGCAGCCTCAATATTGTCTCCCTACACACCTTCGCTCGTCCCCAGCGATCTTTCAGGACAGCAGCATAGCGAGTTAGCTCCGCGGTAATATCCTTGTCCTATACTGAAAGTCCCTGAATCGAATCCAGCACGAAGTAGCTAATGCCTTCTTGAAAAGCTGATGGTACGCTCAGCTAGACAAAAATTCCCCAATGTTTATTGACGTCGAAGGTTCATCACGGTGCTCGCAAGATCCCACCTTCGGTCCGCATCCAAAGCCAGAATGATCCAATCCGTACTCTCGAAACCTATTCCTGTAATATCAATTTTAACAAAATACTACTCTACGCCTACCACTTCCAAGTGATCTCTTCCCAGAAACCCTCAATCTGTGTTCTTTAATGAAAGTGGATTACCAGGATTAACACCCATACTATTATTATTTTCCTTGGATCCCTCACCCTTATTTGTTCTTACGTTCTCTCGTTCCATCTCTCCACTGTCTTCCTCTATTTACATTTATTTCATAATTTTCTTTCTCCAAACACTTTGAACTAGAACGCTAAGTAGACCATTCTGCTTTTACAGGTATCATGACCAATATAGTTAAAAGGGCGTTGTTAAACTAAACCAAAAAAAGTCATATACGACTTGGTAACGAATGCGGATGTGTCTAAAATATCCAAAACACAAATTTTGTGGTCTCAGGAAACAAATTACGCAAGTGACAGCGTTCCACAACACGGCCATCCCGAAAAGGTACTAATAGCCTCAGGCTCCCCTATGGAGAGTCAAATCTTTTTGCTTCTTTTAAAGTGTTTAAGAGCACTGCGTGGAAAATAATTTGTACAGCTTCACTGTTATAACAGGCCGTGAAGAAGAAGAAGAAGAAGAAGAAGGGGGAAAAAACACGTTTTGGACTGTCCATATTTGGTGTCGACGTCCTCCGTTAAGCGTGTCTATCCATCAAGCCAGTTATACGGACAATTTATCTCTTTAAGATGTGAGATTCTCACGGTGATGAAGATACCCCAGAGATGGAGACAGAATGATTCTCCAAAAGGATGGTATCTAGATTATTATTATTATTATTATTTATGGTGTATTTAACGACACTTTTTCAGTAGTTCAGACCATATAGCGTCGAATGAGAGGAAGAATGAATTGGAAAGAATGTGGAAGGAA
>NW_019059837.1:0-29228 GCF_000696155.1 Zootermopsis nevadensis
AAAATGAACTGACACCTGCATGGTGAAAAGCTAGCACCCAACTATCTGGCGTACTGCATGGCCACACCTGATAAAACTGACTGTACAGAATAATGCTAAAAGGCATGATAATAATAAACTGTAATTTCTATGTGCACTGGGTTTAATAAAGACGGGCTATACCATTTAAAATGCAACCCCACAGCAATCACACGCTATGGTACAAAAACGAAATTAGGAGGAGGCCCACCCCCATGCAGTATTCTCTCCCAACCTCCCCATTGATACTCAATTCAAGGCCATCTTTGTTGCTAGGCCAATGCTCACACCAATGCACTAAAGCTGCGCAGATATAAACATACCACGACAAGGAAGTGTCTGTCTGCGACAAGTGTTCAAGTGACAACATAACTGAAATTATGGCCACACTGAAAATGGAACATCCTCTATATATCATACCTTAATAGGTGCATCAGCTGGAACAGTCACATCAGAAAGATATTCCACAATTACCATCACATAGTTACTGTTTTTCACAGAGAGTGGAATGACATAAAATCTCGAGTTCTCACAATAACTAAATGCAATAACGTTTACTAGTCAGCAACCTATAACTGACTCAGATCTCCTTCCTTTGGCTGCTTCTTGGACAATGAGGACTGAGCTCCACTAGATCAACAGGTACCTAAGCAGCCAATCCGTGCCACTCATAAAACGAAAAGACAAAGGAAAAACGTCCAAAACAGCGGCATAATCGACCAGCAAGACTTCATTGTAACAACGGATGATGGGTGTCCTAGCATTAACAGGACTTATCTACAGTCATATAAAAACGAACTAAAAACAAGGATACACGTGACAAAACATACCTTCGTAAATTTGTATTCAATTTCTTTTTTTCACGGGATACAAAGAATGTGACTCCCGTTTTGATTAAAGTAAGTGAACTAAGCTTCCTAGCAATATCAAAAAAGCAACTTACCAATTTGTGGGATACAAAGCATGTGACTCCCGTTTTGATTAAAGTAACTGAACTAAGCTTCCTACCAATATCAAAAAAGCAACTTACCAATTTCTTCTCCATCTTCATCTTGATATCCCTTGCTAGCGTAAAGAACGCTTCTTCTACGTGGATCGAGGCCTTGGCGCTCGTCTCCATGAACTTGATCCCATATTCTATTGCCAACTGCTCTCCTCTTTCTTTTGTCACCTGCAAAACAGCATAAGACACAGATAACAAATCACGACTGTCAACACATCGAACAGCAATTCACACATAAATCTTCAAAGTACTGGATGGCACACGAGTGTTACTAAACAGAAAAACAAGAATTTGCTTACACATGGAGAAGTTTCCAAAGAAAAGATAAAGACAGAAAATTCTAAAACAATGAACACACCTGTCTCTTCTCATTGAGTTCACATTTGTTTCCTAACAGCATCTTCTCGACATCGGCCGAGGCATTTTCCTCAATGTTACGGATCCAGTTCTTGATGTTTTCGAAGCTCTTCTCATTGGTAATATCATATACCAGCATGATACCCATGGCTCCTCGGTAATATGCGGTGGTAATTGTGCGAAACCTCTCCTGTCCAGCCGTGTCCCTGCAGGAACGCATTAACAAGCACTATAAATTCAATCATAATGCTCTTTACAGTTCCAGAAGATTAGTACATAAGTCGTCAATTTCTTTCTCCTTTATTCGCTACAATATGGACAATAATTATGATTGTCATTAAAGCAGAATCTGTGTGATTCGTTCCGGTACATGTTTTCACAACAAAACAAAAGTAAGAAGACATACACATAAGGGATCTGAAATGTCATCTACCTTCCAATCCTCAACTTATCTTCTGCACTTATTAAACAACAGCGAATATTTGTTATATTCCAATGGAACGCATATATTTCTTTTGAACAAATTCTTTGCTAATATAATACTTCATTTGTCTTCATATTCATTATCTGCACAAGTAGATGTACTGTTTCAAAGCAAGTCACACAGAACTAAACAGAGTAAAAAATTATTTCCTCTGTACTTCACTAAACACTGACCATCTGAAAAATGTTTCAAATAAATGTTGCAGATCTTAATGAGATCTGTTGTTTTACATAATGTACAAACTTCAGTATTGTGAGCCATTTTTTGGAACATTTACGAAGCTTACTTCTGGTTTATGCACAGTTGGAGTAAGAGTAAACAGCCATAGTAAAATTAAATGTTCCCAAGAATTTAATTGCAAACCTTGAACACTAAATTTTATTGAAACCTGTTCAGTAATTCTGGAGAGAGAAAAAATGCATATACACAGCTATAGATATATAACCATCCCTACAAGCATTCACTTTGTGCATAGAATACATAACAAAGAAGAAAACAAACAATACAACTTACCATATCTGAAGTTTTATTTTCTTCCCATCAAGTTCAATTGTTCTAATTTTGAAGTCTATACCTAAAACATAAAATTGTACAGTTCAAGCCAACTGTGATAAATCAGTACTGAAACCGCAGAGAATACAAAACAAAGTAACCCATAACTTCTTTCATGCGACATTCTTAGGAGACAATTTCACGCTGAATGCCAAGTCCCAGCAGGGGCAAGGAGTTTTCTCTTCTTAATTGCCATAGCTAGAGGACTCTGAGATCTCATCACACAAAATTCCTTTAAATAACTTACCTAACTAAATAATTTAATCACTCCAAGGACCAGAGTCCATCTGAAGAAGGTGACAGTCACACAGCTAGTCAAGAAACTGCCCAACTTTTACAGAAGCCAAAGGATTATTCCTGTTTTATTTCCTTAAAATTGATTTTAATATTATCCTCTCATTTATGTCTAGATCTTCCAAGTGGTCTCTTCCCTACTGGTTTTGAAACAAAGAATAAGCATTTATTTCTCATCATTCCCATGCATGCTACATGCCCACTCATCTCCCTTCACTTGATCATCCTAATAATACCTTCTGAAGTATATGAATTATGAAGCCTCAAAAGATGGCTGACTTCTGGGTTGTTGCAGTTGTTAAAGTTTTACTATCACCACGGTCACAAAGAAGAGGTGATACAACTCAGAACAGTAGTCTTCCATTCAGACTAATGTTCCGAAATTGATGAGGCTGGTCACCCAAGAAGATTTTATCAGTATATGTGAAAGTTACAGTTTAAACAATATCAAGTATCTGAAGAGTAATAAATCAGGAAGCTGTATTATCAAGGGGAATTAAGTTATTCAACACTCTTCCAGCTCACAATAAAAGTTTAAATCATGATATAAAAGTATTTAAGCCAGCAACAAAATATTATCATCTCCAATCTCATACTGTATCGAAGAATTTGCTTCAATTTACAATTTTTTAAAGTCTTTAAAGCCCAGTGATAGCTAAATGTACCACCTACTTTAATAATCAGTAATTCTGCATTTGTCCAGAGAATGTATTTATTGCTTTTATATAATTCTTACAAGAACAGCAATTATTTCCTCAAACATTAACCAACTGACCACTGTACCAGTGAAGTACTGTTTTCTTTGCAGTACAAACTGAATTCTTAAATATTATTTATGCAAGCTTCGGCTTCAAAGGGTTAAGTATTGTACTTTTTATAGTACATTATTAATTAATTTGCCCCGAATAATATCCTCATAAAATAAGACTGCTATCAATAATTGTGACAGGCAATTATGTATTTGTATTATGTACATGACATTTCCTATATCCTTGGATTAGTCCTGTAAAAAATCTATGCAATGCAAATAAAATCTAATTTTGATTCTTACAAGGCAGAAAGTACTTTAAAGATCCTTACATATTATAAATATTTCTGTAAAGAGCTCCAATGTATATGTATTCACACTGGCATGAACTACCTCATTTCATTGAAGTACTGAATCAGTATTATGACCTGTTACACATCCTTGGTCATAAAATGCAAACAAATTCCATTCTGTTCTGTCACAATCAAAGTAAGCTTTACAGAAGCTACTCAGTGTTAAACTTAATGTGAATTATGACCACACCCCTTCAGAACAAATGGTCCAACAGGATATGAAACTCATAATATGCAGATACTCCAGTATACATTTAAATTCAAAATAGGAAGTGGTTCACAATGCTGAATCATCAAACTATTTATAAGATATGATAAGACTGGTATATCTAATCTGTTTTTAATCAGAATATTACTAAAACAAGTCACAAGAGTAAAATATTTGTTAACTGTGACTGTGTTCGAAGCGACGAAGTTCCCATTGTTTTAATGAATTGAAGTGTAATTACTACATTGTATTTTCAATAACATACAGCCGCCTTACAACATGACGTAACTACGGATTACCGGAAACACTGACAAGCGACTTTAAGTACAAGCACAAAATTATAAGGTTAGTCAAGTGTCATATCGTAACAGAGGGTATTCTTGTCAAGTCTAATTCTTACAACAACCCATTTCTTTTGTAAAGCAATACAATGACACCAAGTATTGTATGCTCTGAAATGTAATGCAAAACATTAAAACACGTACATTAAAAAATGGTATAACATCAATGTCGTACGAAATGCCAAGGACCTTGGTAATGTTCACCCAACACACTTCACTTACAAATAGTGCCTTACCTATAGTTGAAATAAAAGTTGTATTGAACGCATCTTCTGAAAACCTAAACAACACACACGTTTTACCAACTCCGGAATCACCGATTAACAGTAACTTAAATAAATAATCATACGTCTTTGCCATTGTATGCCTATTGTCATATGCCGTTCATAGGGCCGAATCACGGTCCAGTCGATTTATATGGCTAGCATTACTTTCACTATAATCAAACTACACACTTTCCTGTATCATAGATACGACTTGATAGTAATGCCCACAGATGAAGCAATAACGGAATCACAAAATCTCTTTCCTTCGTTTTGACATTTCCACGCAAGGTAGCGTTATAATCGTTGTCACAGGCGACCATAAATAACCACAATTTTGAGACGTCTCTCGGCGGCGAGTATGAAGATGATTGTCGTCCAAGATGTTGCACAGTCAAACCTAATAGAAACTGAATGACAATCATCGTCATGATGATTAACACTGCACCTCTAAAACGTCAGTTTGAATGACAATCATCATGATTATTAACACTGCACCTCTAAAACGTCAGTCACTTTCTGTCGGACAACACGGCACATTGCAGAAGACATCCAGATGTTAAAATACTTAATTCCTCCTACCAAGTAATTACATTAAAATGTTTTGTTCAAAATACAGATTGGCAAAAAATAAGTAATAGACAGTCATTTTCAAGCGGCATATTTCTTTTTCAAATGACAGATATCTTTCAGTTTTTAAGAAAATCGCACTTCATATGGTAATATTACCACTACAAAGAATATTCTGATACATCTTTATAACATTTTCAATTATCACATTTTAATAAGTTTTCCTTAGACATCAGTACTTACACACTAAATTAACACAAGTACTATAAGAAAAAACAAAATACGTTGTCATAATTCCTTCCTCTGAAACGTTAACATCTACCGGCCAGTCAACATGGTGCCAAAACCCAGGCCATCACCATCATTACTGCCATGAAAACATCAATTTCACAGTTACATTCAAACCTACACATAGCACGCCATGCCAACTATATTGTCTACAGGACAACCCGACCAACTTACTTGGCTCTGGCAATCGTCACACGAATATGTAAGGTAGACATCGGTATGTGACCATAATCAACAGAATGGCCTACTTAGGCATGCATATTTTCCATATTATGTGATTAGTTTCAGACGTTGATGCACTCTGAACATAAACAATTTGCTGAAGAATATATTTTACACAGAAGCAAATGTTAAAAAATACTGCAAGCTGCAGTATTATTTACCAAGTCATAAAATTCTATCTTATTTTCTAACTCTAAAATACTTTCACTCAATCAGGAATGTTGCATAATAGCATGCACTCTGGTTGGTTGTAAATATAATTAAAATATAAGATACTTTCTTTTAACTGTTAAATGGATGATCCATCACTGCACCCCATTCTACAATCCAAACATATGCCATTCTCATTCGAAAAACTTGAATATCGTAGCCAAGAAAGAACTTCCTAGCAAAAGAAACAACATCCACAAATTCTCCTATACCACCAATCAATGTACGTTATATCATCGTTGCTCAGACACAATTAAATATGGACGTATTCTTAAGAGCTTATCACTCGTAATAAATTACATTTCCTTCAGGACACAATGATGTCTTTCGGAGGTCGTGTTCCATTGTAATTCACAACGAATTTTTACAACACTTTGATAATGAAAACACACGAGATCTTCCATCTGTGCTGATTTGACAAACACAAGGATCTCCTTTCATCTTCTCAATAAGCACCCAGTATGCATAAGCACGCCAACAGCTGTAGGAACAAAATTGTTTCCTAAGAATCTTATAACGGAATGTGCGTCGCCCAAGTAAACAAATTCAACTGATCTCTGATAAATTAAAATCTGAAATATTTCCAACCAACAACAATCGAAAATTCCAATTTAAATATTTCCACATTTTTAACCAAAATCATGCCATGTAGCATTGATGGTCACCAACAACATAACAAAATACACTGAATCAAAACACAAAACCAACACCAAGGAACCTGATGGAAGGAAAGGCATACATTATAAGTACACAAACCTATGTCAAATCTAGCACTGACACCAAACAGAGTACAAAACAACTGAACTCAAACGCCAACAACTCTGAATAATTTAATGCACTGCAGGTTGGTAATCTGCCTTACTGTTAGCATCATTTCCTCGACCACCATAAAATTCTAGTTACCGCATATCACAGCAAAGCCTGTCTAAAATGGAAACACATTTTTACCTGAAATTGTTTTTGGTATGAGTCACAAAGCATGTACAGAATATTTAAATGGCTACATAAAAAAAGAAAACAAAACAAAAAAGGTATAAATGTGCACTGCTCACTAAACAGTGCAGACAATCGATTGCTCACCTGTAATTTGAATTGCAAACATATAACAGTATTTTACATTCTTTCAGGAAGAAATAAGAATGTCATACAGAAATTTGTAAAATGCAAGGTATTATACTCCCCTGGGATTTTATGGGTGTACTTTCACAGTCACAAAGAAGCCTCCAACATGGGACGAGGTCAAAGCTCAGCTTCTTTTGGGATTTTATGGGTGTACTTTCACAGACACAAAGAAGCCTCCCACATGGGACGAGGTCAAAGCTCAGCTTCGGGCTGTTGCGCCATAGGGTCAATCAGTCAAACTTTTAGCGTGTTAATATCAGCAATAATGTTGGCATGGTGCCTATACCAAGTAAACTGTAATCTGTTAATATCATACGAAAAAAAAGGGGGCAGTGTCACAGTAAAAACCCTGCGTGATACATCAATAAACCTTATGGTAACAGACAGTTACATTTCCCAGCAAACATACAGCAACACTGTCACTACCTTTCATTCTTCTACCAATTTTTAAGCTCTGTGCCCCATCTTCCTCACTATTCTTCAGTTCCACCATCTACTGCGAAGGACAGAGGTTGCCAGAAAAGTAACGGGACAGTATTTTTCTTCCCACTTATTCTTCTGAGGAATGTGTAAATCTCACACACACACGACATGTCAGGCCTTAATGGAGAGATACATCTTCCCTTTGATTGTCTGCTTCACTGGATTTATCCTCTTTAGTATCTGAGTCATGACATTCACAAGCTGGTCAGATGTTAACCCTGTCTTTTTGGACTTAAACTTCTGGAGCAGTTCTGTGGTCGTCATTGGCTTCCGCATCAGATAACGTCGCACCGCGTCTTCTGTGATGCCCGAGTCACTGCAAGACACATTTGTACTGTAGTGGAGTTAAAAGTGTATCAACTGCAAAGGTTAAGAATGTTACTGTATTTAATAACAAGGTTGAAGAAATTAAGCAAAGAATTAAAGGAAAAAATATCTCCTGTAATTCAGGGAACAAGACTGTTATTCCCTTACAAAAACAGAGGATTAAGAGAAATAAAACTGTAAGTCGTGTATGGTTGTGAGAGGCCGTCCCTTAACCAGCTTAGTAATTATCAGATAATTAAGAAAGATATATCATATGATATTGAAGAACTGTTATAATATATTATGTCAAAAATTTGGATTCTAGTATTTGCAGATTTTTAGGCTAAAATGACATGAAATTCAAATAAAATCTTAAAGAAACTTTAAGTGTAGACTTCACAAGATGAACATATGTTAACAGTAAGCATATCCGATTCGTAAACATGAAGGATGATATAACACAGCTCCCACCTGCTTCCTGAATTTCCAGGATTGTAGTAAGGAGAAAGAGTAGCAGAGGAGAAGCTGTCTAGCCGAGCTTTCTTATTGCTGACAACGGAGTGTGATATTCCAGGCTCTGGTGTTACAGCAAGTTTTCGCTTTCCACCGTCGAGGCCGTCCTTTGTTGGAGTTCCTGATCGAGAACTAGCTCCACTGTTACCAGCATATGAAATTAATCTATTAACACTTAATCAGGCGTCATATCTGTCTGCAATATTTTAAATCATAAAATACGGAAAAATGCACAATCAGAAAGTCTAATCACCTCTTTTGTTGCATATTATCTTCCAGTGCTTTGCTAAAGAATGTAGTACTATACTAAAAATTTTAATTAATTACGAGGGCCAGATAATTTAGCACACAAATAAAAATCACAAAAACTAGCACACCAATCAAATACCGTACATTGTATTTACAAAACACTTTATTACAACCTTTAACCACTCAATATTTAGAAACATAACCGAGTGTCAACATTTCATTCATAAGTCACAACTTGTAACGTGTGGTTTCTGACACGTTACTCATAACTCCAAACTGTTCAAACTACACAGCAGCACTATGTAGACCAGAACGTGATTTCACAGCCCATATACATATGAAATTTTGGAACAGTGTGCAAGGTAACACATGGACATTCAATAAATGGTGCAATACAGAAACAAATTGGTAGATCAAGAAGAGATGGTCAGAACAAATTCTGGAGCTAAACAGTTTTAAACCTAATCATCAACCATTGAGGATGAAGAAGATAAAAGGAGCATATCCAATAACTATGTAGTCCTAATTCAGAGGAAACGAACACTCCTTATTGTTTTAAGTACAAGGGACTTGACGCACAAAGCCAGAACATCAAACAGACTCACCTGTTTGGTTCCTTCAAGCTCTTCACATCCTTTGGCTGCTTTTTCCTGGCATCAACGTCGGAATCAGAGCTTTCGGAGCTAAAATCACTTGATGAATCTGAAACAAGCAATACTGTCGTTTCAGCTGTAAAATTTGGTCTCTCACTCTAAGGCAACATAATCACAGCAGTAACAGTAAGAGCAATGACAATGATAATTTCAATTCTTTATTTTAATGAGCTATCTCAACGGCTACAGGATACGATTACAGCGTCCGCACAAAAACATGAGTATGTCACTTTCATCAACAGAACACCAAGCTCAAGGACTATGTCTTAATGCACTGCTCATGCTCAGGCATCCGCATATGAACAGCATCCATGACGGAAACTTCACAATAAAAGCAGAATGATCCTTACCATGGGAATCAGCCTTCTTGGCACTCGCTGAGTGCGCAGCAGAAGACAGATGATCATTCTGCTTCTTCTTCTTCTTCTTCTTCTTTTTCTTGCTTGAGCTCCCTGCTGTGGACCCTGCCCCCATGCTGGTCCCTGACCCCTTTTTGGTGCCATCCTTCTCCTTGTTCTTCTGTCCACCACCAGCCTTATCTGCATCTGCATCAGTCTTGCCACTCTTCTCCTCCCCCTCGCTGTCCTTCTCACCGTCTTCCTTTTCCTGCGCAGCCAAACCGTCGCTTATTCGTTCATTTATTTCAAAAACTATCAACATTTCTTGTGGGATTATAAGAAGGGTTGAATATGCAGCTTGAGTGGAAAAACAAGAAACGAAAACTGAAAAACCTTGTTCAGGACAGCCAGCCTCTAAGTGGACAATCAGCCTTGAACTTTCTAAACATGGATTGCAGAGGTGTGAGGCACACGCCACAATGGGTTAGAAAGCACCGTGTCAAAAAGAACATACCCAAGCTAAAGATACGATAATTCAAAATCAGTAATTAAATATTAAATATCTGAGGTTTTCTTAAATTCTTAAATGGTTATACTTGATAATACCTTCACTTTTCTGTGCTGGAAATAGGATATAAGACAATTTTGACTAGAATCTACATTACAATGGAATCTGCAAGTGAACAATGTTACAATATTTGCCACACCTCCTCCTCCTCTTCATCCTCCTCTCCAGATGATAACAATTTTCTGAGTGCATCCTCCTCAGCCACTCCCTTCAGCTCTTTGTTGGCGAGCTGCTCAGGTTCTGAAACACTGCGTAATCACTTCAATTTTAATTTAAGGTGACCTTTAACCCCATGCACTGTACATGAGGATAATAATTTATTCAATATCTGAAAGTATGATTCAGTCTTAAATAACATTTTATGTGGATATTTCAAAATATATAAGGAACGTCAATCCCAAATATACTAAATTTATAAATGGCATGAAAATAAAAAAAAACTAAGATTGAAATAAAACTGGTAAGCACTTAAACATTAGTGGATTATTTATTAAAACAATCGAGCAACTGCAGAATTGCTGAAGTAGAACGTCAAATCCCGTACTTATTTCAGAGGATAAATTATTTGTTACGGACAGTTGCTATCAGTGACAATATTTTAGAAATTTATCATAACATAACATACCTATCTGATGAGTCAGAGATATAATCCAGTTCTCGTCCCTCCTCATCACCATCGTCACTCTCTTCAAATGCCTCATCATCAGAGTCTTTCTTCTTCTTTTTCTTCTTTGTTTCATCTCCTGGAAAAAAGACAGACATGGGATACTGGGAACGACCCGTTCTTCAAGTACCTGAGCACTGCGGGTCCCAACTTTTTGTTGGCTTGATCTGTAGAAATTCGGTAGGACTCCTCGGACGAGGGATCGGCCTGTCGCAAGGCCTCTACCTGTACACAGGACAGCACAACACAACATCCATGGCTTGAGTGGGATTCGAACCCACGGTCCCAGTGACCAAGCAGCACAAGGCCCACGCCTCAGACCGCGCGGCCAATGCAGACCCCAAGATAGACATGAGATTTCAAAAAAATTAATTGTTTCTGAATTGAGAGAGAGATCATACCACATTTACAAATGATGTAATGATAATTTCATCTCTTCCTCCTGATCATTTTAATTGTCAGCAATAATAAACATGTAGTGCATGGAACATATTAAGGGTTACAATTAGGCACCCCTAGTGCCAACTGTACCCTATTAACAACAGAGCAAAGAATCCTAACATATGTCTCACAATTTACCCTTTGTAAGACTAATATGATCTAAAGCCATAATCGGTGGCAATCAAAAGTGTTAAATCACTTCAAAATAAAAAAAATAGGCTCACTACAAACCCTTTTTGGTCTTCTTTTTCTTATCCTTCTCAGCATTTTCTTCTTTGTCTTTTTTTTCTTCCTGTGAATCTGAGTCGTCGTCGTCATCATCGTCAGAGTCTATCCATTCGTCCATGTCGGATATTTTGAGTTCTATAAATCAAAAGAGTCCAATGCTCAACCACAACATGAACAGCGCAGTTCATCACCAGTGGCAATTCAAAGCATACCTGATTAACATTACATATCGTAAACACATTTTCAAAGAAAAAGTACAGAGTTTGAAACAAATATCCCACTGTTGCATTTATATTCAAATGATACAGAATAACCTCTCACTGCAATTTAGTTACATTTCCCATTAACAATCAATCATTGGGTCATCATCAGGGTTATCATATACACTCTCGTCAAAACGTATATGTACAGCATGTTAAAAACATTACACCAGACATCATAATAAACAGACTATACGATAAAATATATTGATAAAATTTTTCTAACAGTTCTTCCATTCAGATTCTTATATTTATTCTGCACTTACGATCTTCATATTTAATTCTCTTCCGTTTGTAAGACCTGTGTTGTCTTTTATAACTTCTGACATACCACATGAGTTTCAAGAGGAACAACTGTATATTATTCTGTTCTCAACTTGTAGAAATGTGTGTATGTAATACATGTGTTATACAGCGTGAAACTTATGAATGACTGGCAAGAATACAGAAGGAAATAGTCAAGACCAAATTTCAGGCACTTTCAGGCATTTACTTGCAAAAGACTAAGAAAAGAGATGAAATGCCTCACAATAGTCAGTCTCTAGGCTGAGTTTCAAATGTGCATATGCCAAATATGTAGCAGAAGCACTAATCATCACAGCAAAGATTTTCAGCCTATAATACACACCCTTCTTGTTTCCAGCAGATGATTTCTTGGTCTTGCCCTCCTCTGGATCTTCAGGATCACCATCCTCATCACCTGGTCGCAAGCGTTGTCGCAACATGAGGGAAAAGTAGTTGACTAGTTTGTTGCGCCTAAAACACGCATTTGGATAACACAGGTAGGTTCTGAGGTTTTCACGGCGGCGAGTCTCAAGATGGCCGTCTTCTGGGTTGTTGCGCCATGTAGTCTGGTAGAAGTTTACCGACGTTTCAGAGGTCCTTCCTGCGTCCATCATCAGGTCAATGAGTGCCTGATGATGGAGACAGAAGAGACCCTGAAACTTCAGAAACTTGTACCAGACTACGTGGCGCAACCCTTGGATAACACAACTTACAATTTTATCAAAATTTTAACCCAAATAATTGATTACTTTCTTTGTCTTGGGAAAACATTTTCTTAAAATACTGCCAGGTCACATGATGGGTCAGTGTTAGGTGCCAGTATCTGTGGAGGTGAGACTTTCTTCTTACAAAATCAAGTGGTTTTTAAAATCTCAGGGCAGCCAAACAAAAATATTTGAGGTGGGTCAAATTTTATACCACACAATCACAGTCATTCAATTTGATGTTAATTAACCTACACGGGGGGGTGGATCACAAAATGACCATTCATTATCCCAGCAAACACAACAATGAAGCCAATGTGTACAGCTGATGAAAGTGTGAAATTAACAATATAAGAAATGAGTTGACGATGACAGATGAAACCAGAATGACCGAACCAACCTGCCAAACTGCTCTTCTGCTTCCTCTGCAGACAGTGGTTTGTAACGCTGAATTGGCTGGAAGTTATACCACTCCTGGAGTGGAAATGCTTCTATGGCACCATCTGGTGCATGTGTAAAGACGTAGTATGAGGCGTTTTCAGCAACTCCACCCTCTCTGTTTCCACGGAACCTATGAAGAGATGGCTGTGCAAGTTTCAAACCAAACAACGCAGAAAATACAAAAATATCTTATTATTTAGCTCAAAATATTTTCATCTTCTCAGATTCTACCTAACACCCTATAAATTAAAATTCCAGCACACAGAATTATCAATTTATCTCTTTTATACTGATCTGGAAGAACAAAGATAGTGGGAATTTGAGAAAATATTACATCAAAAGATTACGCACAGCTTAATGAATGTACACGAATGTTAGCCCCAGATCTCATCTACAATGACTTACTTTTTACCAGTCTTTCCACCAATTTTCAAAATCCACGGCTGGTCTTCTGGGCGATACTTGCGGCTGACAATACCGTACTTTTTTCTGCGGGCCTCCTCACGAGCATCATAACCAAATTCACTGCCTGCGCCAAACCTATACCAGAAACAAAACAATGGTAATTTTAATAACAGTGTCTGTGCCACAAACTTCAATCACCATACTTTATGGCATACATGCAGTCCAGGTGGTCATATCACAGTGACACACTAACCCCTAAAACTTTGAGTTAAAGTCTGACCAAGAGCCCATTACTACATAATTTTAAATCCCCTTGTCTTGTATGATGAAGGTTAATAAACCAATAAAATATATTAACAGTTTATAAAAATACAAAAGCAGGAATAACTACATCTTATATGGAATGGATGTTTCTTACAATAATGTATTCACAGTAAGGTAACGCCCCCATCTATTTGCTTCTCAAATTGAAACCTACAGCAATTCCAAAAAACATACAAAATCTGAAAAATACATCGGGTAAAAGGACACGTTGAAGAGACAGGAAAAGAAGTAAAAATCACTTTTCACAAAGTCTATAGAATGCGAAAATGATGTTGCCTGCCTATATTTCACCCCATCACTTTTCACAAAGTCTACAGAATGAGAACATGATGTTGCCTGCCTATATTTCACCCCCTGAATCTACGTGACTGATTTTCAACATCTAGACTAAAAATTACAGGGAAAATTCAATTTTGGTTCATAGTAGTCTAACACACAACCCGCTTTACATGACAGTCAAAATGAACTTAAAGTTTCTTCTAAATATTACCATATAAGCAAATGGAAGTAACATAAAATACAGGCCTCATTTATTGGAATTCACAACACCTGACCGACTTTTTTCTTTTCAGTGTCACAAATATTTGAGATATAACAGAAAAAAAATATGTTTCTGAGCATGAAAGGTGTGCTGTATATAATGTGATTAATTCTGGAATAATGGGCTTGTATGAATGTCTACAGTAAATGAAGAGTAAGACAAAGGAAGTAGGCAAAGTCACAAAGAATGGATTTGGAAAAGAAAAGGTCTCAACATTTCCACTCTTGTTACAAATCACGTAAATGTAAGTACTGACTTCGGCATCTCTTCCTCGGTACCACCACGGAACTCCCTCATATTGTTCTCACGCTCCATCTTCACCTGCGTCCATTTGCTGAAGTCTACATTTACTGATGAGGTAAATCTCATGACATGATACTTTTTCTTTGTGTTCCTAGAAACCAGAGACTGAACGTTAATAAGATACGAGCACAAATAGCAATCTGATATCACACAACCTATGTGATTGGAAAAACACTGTTAAATAAATCATGAATCAAGGGGTGAAGACAAAGCTCTGAACGGACTGTTGCCAACTGACAGGAAACCTATGTAAAGACGTACAAAACACACTAAAGAGGGCTAATGCTTGTCTTTGAGAAGGTGATGGCAATCTTCAGCTCTTGCCGTAATTCTATTCTGGAAGTTCTTCATAACAAATGAAAGCTCAAAAACACCTCATTTATCATTACTAGGGCAGAACGCTCCTTTCAGAGCTCCTCGGAGGGGTTGGTCAAGTTTTTAAAAAGCAACCAACACCCTTTCGGGGGGGTTGGTTGCGTTTTAAAA
This sequence comes from Zootermopsis nevadensis, assembly GCF_000696155.1. The sequence continues at coordinate 15,226 of NW_019059837.1, forward strand.
TCTTGAGTAATACACTAAACTCGGCATTGTTGTGTTCCATAACAATGCCGAGTTTGTTTATAGTTGACATTGTTGATGACGTAATTTATTGACGACGATGACGAAATCACAAATTTTTATAATATATAGATATTGATGTCACCAGAACTTACATTGTTGTACTTAAGTAAAATAAAGCTTTCCAACTACACACAATTCAGGAACTTGGGAGGAGAGGTGGTATAGCTACTACTCATTCTTAACCTTAGCACTAGATACGGGTAAGTGTTTAGCATCAAGCCCCAGCCACACTTTATGCCTGAGAAGAGACCCCAGTACCCACTGGATAGGAGGCTGGGTGGTCTCCAGAGGTGGTCTGGATGCAGACACTAGAGGAAAATTCTTCTGCCCTCAGGGATCAAACACCAGTCATCCAATGTGCAGGTCAGTCAATACACTGACTGAGCTACTGCAGCTCCCCAATGATGTACTTAGGGTTATGATTTAAATAAAATACCTATACACATATACACACAGAGATGATAAATATATTTTTCCTGCTTATGGTACTGAAACAATTATCACAAACTTACTTTGGAACACGAATCGAGTATTCCTGGACTGAACTCCCTGGAGTGTGCTGGAAGGTAAACATCAAATCAGAACAGTACTGAACACCGTATGCAAAGTTCAGAGTAATACCCATTGGAAAATAGACAAAACATATTTAAACTGGCAATAAACATCACCAACATAATTCTGCAATACACTTTTTTGCAGTATATATAAGCACACTATTTCACAGCTAAGTTGCTCCAAACAGAACTACAGACTGTTAGTGGGTTTAATTGAACACCACAACTTACACTATATAAACCAAATCAGAACTTAACCTGAATTTACTAGTGCTATTTTCTTAATGCCAGATACAATGGTCAATATGCTATGAGGATCAGTCACCAAAAACTCATTCATAAGAACAACACTGAAATTAAATTAGGAGATACTTTACGAGGCACATCCTAACCCTAATAACCACAGGACAATTCCTAGACCAACCAAGTGAGTAGGAGATTCACTTGTCTTCTGTGACTTTCATAAATTTTTGTCTTTCGCATGATTGTGACACTAATTATCTGACACTGTGCTAAACAAAAATTGGAAATAAAAACAGCAGGGGTCAGTCTCACAGAGTTCAAGAACAGTTTGAGTGCTGATAGGTTTCTTTTCTTTTGCTAATATTAAGCAACTTGTGCATAAGAAACCTTCTCTTCATGACAATGAATCTATATATTTCTGATGCACTTCAAGGAATGACAGTTTTTCTACTCATATTATCTAAATAACCTTCTCTTCTTCACCAAGTTAGAGAAGTGGTGGTATCTGAAACAATTCACAGAGACTGAAACATGGAGATGATATAGATGTATAAATTCCGGAATAAATACACAAATTCGAATACAGGATAGTTGTAGTAACCTGTCATAGTTTCAACAACTTTAGCATCGTAAAAAAGCTTCCGGAAAATGGGAAGAAAGCGCTTTTGATCGCCGTAAGTTACCTATTAAAACCACATCAAACCTATCCAGACGGTAGCAGTGTGATTTCAAAATCAGACTCGGTATATGGCGTGTGAAAGATCGTATTCTTCGTTGTATCCGATTTATCTAAAGAAATAAATGTAACCAAATAACCTCTTTTCTTCTGTAACGTAATGGCTGTTTATAATGCCTCATTGCTTACTTTATAAACATAAATATACTCGCCTGTGAATTATTCATTTTTCAGCTGAGAGACTGCCGACGACACAGCTTGTGACGAATGTTAATCACGAACTATTAAGTAACTGAACTTGTAATATATACAAGCAGGAATTAATAAGACCCATATATGTTAATGAAACAAATCATACATAAATAAAATTCTTTTCACTATCCATAACAACATTCTGAGCGCTCATATCAACCATGACGACCTCATAACCAAATACCAATCTACCATGTATCAGTGTCGCCAATGTAACCCGTGCGTATTTCTCAATAAAGCACAGAAGTAATAAGCTATCTCGGTGACAAACAATCGCGACTGCCAATACATCCAGAAAGCATTCTTTGGTTATTTGGATACTATACATTAATTTATTGTAATGTTGATGATGGTGATAAGCCTCGGAGGCGGGGTTTGACCCTGGGTCATACACAGATACTCTGTACATCAGGGTGGGGAAATAACTGTGATATAAATAATAACAGTGGGGTCAAGGTTTCTACAAAGGTAGCTAATAAATACTTTGAACATGGGGAAACAAATATTTGCTGGTGACTGAAAAGAGTTCAACTGCATTCTCTGTAATTTGTACATAGTTTGTTACTGCCTTCAGCAATATGAAATATGTATACAATTTACCAGTCATATTAGTTTCAAACACTTAAAGAGAACCACCTGAAGATGAAAAAATTACAGTCAAAACGTAGTGGACCTTATAATAAATACTGAAACTGTAATAAAAAAATTTGTTGCCGACTGACTGTCAACCTAATGGTTTTTGATTCCTGACAACCAGATGTCCCAACAGATAGGCTGTCCTCTTATCCCTTCCTACCTAAAGATGGAAGCAGAATTCAGCTTTCAAAATGTTGAAGTTTTGTAATTTTATAACTTAGACAATGGGGAAAAAAAGAGGATGTTTGAGAACAGGGTGCTGAGGAGAATATTTGAACTGATAAAGTAGCAGGACACTGTAAAAAATTGCATGAGAAGCTTCCTGACTACTATTCACTATTCAGTTAAAATTATTAGTGTGGTGAAATCTTGCATAATAGATGGGGCACATACCATGCATGAGAGTGATGACAAATGTACACAGTATTTTGGTCAGAAAACCCAAAGGAAAAAAAAGAGAGCGCTCTAACCACAAAGGAAAGGAAAATAACATGACATCTGAGATTTATTCTGAAATTTTCAAGCAATGCTATAGGAATGTCATAAGAGTATATTCTATGGGTACTGCATCCATTTCTAAATGTTGGCAGAAATAAAGAAGTGACACCAACTAGCAAACTTATGATGGATTGCTCTTATCACATATGATACCACAATTTCATGTCACTATCTGTACAACTCATGAAAAGATGTCTTTTGTAAAAATATCGCCAAATAAAATTATAATGGATTTATGAAAGTATTCTGAATATAAACGGAGGGTTGACTAGTAGGCTATGATCCTAATGACAATGAACCTTTCAGTTCTGTAACAACAAAGTATTTCTTGATCTGAATACCTATTAACAGCTCAAGGAAAATCCTGCTGGAACGTTGTAATCTGACAACACACACATCTATTAGGAATTCAAGGCTGCCAACTCTCTGCAGTGCCTTGATAAGGTGCAGCAACTGCCAAAGCATTTATTTCTGTTTGGACATGGTATCTAGAGCATCATTATATTTTCTGCAACAGCCAAATTGAACAAGAAGCTATCAAGTGCCTGAGGCAGGTTTCTGTCCCGCAGCGTCTCAATGGATACCATGCGCTTTCCTTCAGGTGTTGACACTGTGGCCAAAGACCTGTTGACAAAAGAGCCAGACAATTTGATCAGAAATGGAAAAAATTATGGCTGACATTTACATATATTAAGTTTTAATAAATTTGGGAAAGTGTCCTCTATGTTAGTAAATTAGTATACACAAACTTTCCACTCTTCTCAGCTGTGCATACCTTACTGTCCTTAACATTCATTTACAAGCCTCCAAATGGATCATACACCGAGCCAGCGGAATCCAGTCCACACACTCACACTATATTTCCTTAAGACACATTTTATTATGATTCTTCCATCTATACCAATGTCCCTCTAGTAGTTTAACAGCCAAAATTTCTGGCAAACTGTCTTTGATTTATTTAATAACAAGTGAAGAATACGTAACCTAAAACTGCTGTCAGTAGAAGATCAAATACAGAAATATGCAACAAATACCCAAAAATCACACACGCATGACTGCATGCAAATCCTAGGTGAAGAAAAATTATATGATGTTCATATGTGCAAAATACTGATCAAAGGGTTATATGCTGAAACATTAAAGAACAGACCTCAACTGGTTCAAAAGCTCTGTCGTCTTGTCCGCTATCTCTTGTGCCACCTGCTGCTCTGAAAGACTCTCATTCTCCGCCAGCTGTACCATGAACAGGGCTATGTCCTTGTGAGTCTTCGTCATTGTCATTGTTTCTGCAGAAAATGATACAATTAACTCCTTGGTCCATTTATTTCAGCAGTTGGCATCTTGCATGGTCTACTTTATTGTGTTCAAACTTTAATGCCTTCAGCCCGGTTCTGAACTGCAGCCTTTGAAAAGTCATAATTCATTCCAGTGCTGGACTGAACATATGTTTAAAATTCAAACAATAAAAACTGATCCTACTGAGGTCTCAGTTCGAGTAGGAAAATTATGTCAGAATGTTTGACTCGGTTCAACATTGATGCTTGAAGGGGTTTATGAGGACCCCATCAGTTTGAAAGTTTTATATTCTCTAACGTTGATGCTTTTGTTAGAAAATCTGCCCACAGGCTATACAATATCAAATCATGCATATGATTTTGATTACAAAGTTTAATAAATAAAAGGGTAGGGAAAACAGAAAGAAAATGTAGAAGTGAAGATGAGTTAGCAATTTTAATTTTAACTTATTCTGAATTTTGACTGTGTTATATGTTAAGACTGATTGCTTCACAGCAAGGTTGTTAGTTACCTTTCGCATGAGCGGCCACTGTGATCTCTCGGGCCGGAAGGTTTACCAAGACATCGTACAGATCTGTGCGAGCTCCTACACCACTGTCCCGACAGCCAGCCACATAACTTGTGTTGCTCTGGAAACAGATGAACGCACTAGAGAAGTGCTAATGGTCTTTACCTGCATTTGTGACGTTTCGAATTTCAGTCAGGTTATCAATTATCATAACTGAAATGTCTGGTTTCATTCAGTCCCTCGTACAGAAACCAGGGCATTATCTTGAAACAGGTCATGACCAACTCCTTTACTGTGGATGGTTTTACACATTCAAACAAATCATTTGCCATCATATCTAATGCAGGAAAGTCACTAGAATTGTTGTGTCCAAAATCCAATGTTCCTGCAGTAACACAACAGAGTTCTTCATTAAGTAGCCATGCCATGAATTCAGATGTTTTGCAGTGAAAATGCTTTTTGTTTTCAATGGGAAATAAGGTTCTGGGACACACTAATGTACACTAAACTTTAGGTTGATAACAAAGGTTAGAGTTTAATATGTAGATATGAAAATATTTAAAGCTAATGTAGACAGAATGGGTCAGGACAGACAAAGACACCAAGAAATTCTAAACCTATGGGGCAAAGAGTAAGACTAATATGATAATGATGATGTTAGAGGAGGAGGAACTAAGAAGACAGTTTTGGGGTGGTACAGGCCTAATCAGAAGAAATAGTATAACAATGTTTCGGTCAGCTTTAGATGAAGAGCAAGCGTTCTGCTGTTGCTTCATATTCCTTTAAAATTTCACCGTATTCTACAGCCATCTATGTATATAACTGAAATATACAATATATACATCAGGCAACGATATATGGTGGACCACGTGCATATCCTGAAATGAAATTCACAGTATAAGAGTTAATTTTTGAATTCTGTTCATGCAAAAGCATTACTTTAGCATTCTGTCTCATGATTTATAGAGACGTTTTGCTAGGATTACATTAATTTCTGTGCACTGAGTCTTACTTTCAGATCCAGTAGTTCATCAGACTGCAGGTCTACCCATGGGAACAAGATATCTGCTGCCTTTCGGTGCCACATCAGAGCCGGGAAGGTGGACATCCACTGCAAAACACATCAGTAAGTACAGAAGGAGTATCCCAATACAGTACCTCTGGCACCTACAACTTCCATAGTCGTGCCTAGAATTTTCCGCAAGTTATTTTGATGATTTTTTTATATCTTTGGATATTATTATGAAACACATTAAAAATTTGTGCAATGTAGTTCTGACTCCACTGTGTAGGTGACAGCTTCAGCACTAGCAAATAAACTTACATAAATTTTAATTCATTAATTACATTTCTGATATATATATCCCCCCCCCCCCAGATCCTAGTTTTCTGGAGGTGGCTCCTACATTCATAGGACATTTGTGCAGGCCTGCAATATGCATTTGATCCAAATAATTTCTTCACAATCTTTCATTTTCCATTGTCTGGACAGAAAAAAATATGTTAAGCTGGTCATTCTGTCTTCAGGTACAACAGAAGACTTACCTGTTCTGCTAGTCTGTTTAAATACAGCCACTCCCTTCCACTAGACACTGAGGTAGGTTAGGTTAGGTTAGGTTCTATACACAAAAAAGAGCTGCAAAATTCAACAGGATACAGCAGTAGCAAATTAACCAAAGAACATTGTATATCAAAATGTATAAAGAGATGACGTACAGATAGAAATAAACAACTGACCTTAAGCATGATTTCTAAGTTGTGATGATACACAACAATCCTCTTCTTCAGAAGAAGGGCTGTGTAAATGAGGATGGTTTCCAGGCCAAACATTCTGATCAGTTCTAGAACAAAACACACGTGAAGGAACTGATCATTAAGAGCTAGCAACGTGAAATCAATCACAAACTGCACACATGCTACAGAAGCAAGTTTTAGGATCGGTCAACAGTCTTGCTCCAAACACATGCTGAAAAGTGCTTTCTAAATACATAAGAATTCTCATCATAAATTTTGGCATGCGTCATGGTTTCGTACATGCTACTGGACTTGCAGAAGTAATTAAGTAATTACTGAAAAGTATCTTTACTTACTGAGTGAAATTTCCGTGAACAAATTTGTATTTTAAAACTACTGACAGAAAATAATATTCTTCAAAACCTATTTCGGTTCTGGATTCTGGCTCCAATTTTTGGAGGCGGTACCTTGATTTTTGGAAAACCTGCTCAGACCTGCTCTTTAACATTAAAGTCAAACTTGAAATGAACTTATATAATGTTCTGTGTTCATCCAAGATTTTCAGTGATAACGCTTGCACAAATCTGCACTAACCTTTTATTCTGGAGTTGGTTATGTGACTGTTGTGATTTGTGTGAGCCTCAAAGTCACAAACAAGGAACGTGCCATTCTCCTCAGTTGTACATGACCCACGAGTCATAACTGACAGATATAACTGAAGCATAGACACTGGACTGCCAGTCTTGCAGTAAGTCTTGCTCAGCAACCGACACAACGTCTCGTACTTGTCTGGGTTTAGGTCTCGACTCCACAGCACAAGAGCAAACTGCTTCACCTAGTGGCAAGAAAGCCAGACCACATCATAACATCTCCAGTGGGTGTGTATGCAACAAGTCTTGCAAATTACTGTCATAATTTACATCTGTATCAGAAACAAGTATTGTATCTGTGCTATGACATGTTATACATCTTTTGATTGGGGCTGTGAAGAGTCTGAAGAATGTAAATAAATTCTATTCTATTCTACAATGTGATTATGTATGCTATTTACTTCTTCAATGAATTTTGTTCTTGGGAGTTCTCCAATTATATTTGTACTTATAGTTTTTTTTAAATGTGACAAGTTGTTCTCTGGCCTGTCTTATACCCTGCTTCATAGGGTCTATGGGACACATCTACATCTAATGCATCCATAATCTCATAAGCATTCCTCTTGTATCTTTGTCTGCTCTTTCTTTAGATAGTAGCCGCCAAATATCAATCAGTCAAAAGAAATACTTACCCCTGGAAGGTTATCAGACTCAAATACTTCAGTGCAATTGATGTAGTACCATGCCTTTCCACTCCGCCCATACACAAATGGCTGTACTGCTACATGGTCTCCATCCAGACAACATTTCCGCAACACCAGCGACTTCTGTTGCTCGGTAACAGATGGGTAAGTCCATGTCCACAGTACTTCACCATTATTGTCCTGTTCTGAAAGAGATCAATAACACAATTTAGCACCTGACAGAACTTGTTCACTGGCAAAACAACATCAGCATAACAATTAAGGAAATATAACAAGATTAGGAAGTTAAAAAAACGACATTTTAAATTCTGAAATGATACATAAAAAAACTGATTCAGTCTAAGATAATTCACCTAATACCCAGTGATTTTATTTATTTGAACTTATTTAATGCTATTTTCAGTATTTCATATTACACAGTGTGGAATAAGAGGATGACTGGAAACGAATTGAAATAAAGTGGTTGTGGCATAATTAAAGGTACTACCCTGTCATTTGCCTGGAGGGACTGCGGCAAACAATGAAAACTCTGTCAGAATGGCCTGCTCCAGGCTGGGATTTAAACCCAGGACCTTTCAAATACGAAGAATTGACAACCACTTAACAGGACGTTCGGTACGCTCAGTGATGCATAACCATTTGTTGCAAAAGTACAGCAGAAAGTCGTGTGATCTGACACAAGTATGAATATGGCTGTCGTCTGAGAAGGGCTTATTACCTTCGTAATCAGGTCCATGATGATGGAGGCAGTAAGCACCTCTGAAACGTCAGTCACCTTCAACTGAATTACAGTTCACGGAAAGTGAATTCGAAAAAAGACCCATAAAATACTATTCAACAGTGACGGCGTAGTCTATGTGTTAACATATTACCTATAATGTTGCACGCAATTAAATCCACAAGAGACGACATAACCCCAAATTTCAATTAATAAGACCATGCACCAAATACACAAGTTACAAGTCAGACTGCACCACAAGCAATCAACACATTTGTAAACTAAATTACATGTCTCATAGCTATCTTTCACTGGCTTAGCAATGAGATGAAAGAATAAGTAACACTAGTTTAAAGAAAGTAAACAGTGTACTTCACGGACTCAGAATTGTTCATAACCCAAAATTCTATTTAATCTCTGTAATTGTTCCAGGTACTTTGGTATCATAATCTGGGGAAATTTCAGGATATCTGTCATGTTGGTGTTTGTGTAAACTTCATAGGATGTCGGATTCCGGTATCTGTGAACGTAGACATGTGGGAAGCAAATCTCGATTCACGCGGAATTGCGATTTTCCATTTACATGATATTGTATTCAAATAGGTCATCTGTACAAACGCTATCGTCTTTCCTATGGCGTCAACTAAGGACAGTGTACTTATTTTTAAAGGTAGCAATTATCTTCGACAGCGACTAGTGTTATCCACATTGAGCGGCAAACCTGTTAGAATAAAAGAAATCAGATCTCAGGATGACGAACCTGGTTTGAGAGAACATGAGGTTAATTTAATACGCTTATTGGACAAGATAACAAATGGATCTCGGATTGAAGTTAGTGAAACGGGTACATCTCTTTATTACCAACCAGGGCTTTTGTATGGGGGCACAGTGAACCATGAATGCTGCAAAGAGAAAGCTATTGGTTACTACTTGGAAGTTTTAGTGGCATTGGGACCCTTCTGTAAGAAAGCATTGCATATAACTTTGAAAGGAGTGACAAATAATCAGAATGATCCCTCAGTGGACATCTTTTTGAGTAGTGCTATCCCTATCGTGAAGAGGTTCCTTGTGGTTGATAATGGCCTTGAATTGAAAATTACAAAGCGAGGAATGGCTCCAGAAGGCGGGGGAGAAGTATTGTTTAAGTGTCCTGTGCGCAGGAACATAAAACCTATCCAGCTTGTTGATCAGGGGAAAGTGAAACGTATACGAGGCATCGTGTATGCGGTACGTGTCTCTCCAACTATCAGCAATCGCCTTGTTGATGCAGCCAAAGGAGTTTTTCTACAGTTTATTCCAGATGTGTACATTTATACAGATCATCACAGAGGCAGTATGTCTGGAAAGTCACCAGGTTTTGGTATTGCTGTGGTTGCTGAGACTACAACAGGGGTTTTTTACTCTGCGGAGGCCGTTTCAAACCCTTCTGGTTCTGGGAGCCCTCCATCTGTACCAGAGGATGTTGGCAAGGAGGCTGCTTTTCTTCTTATGGAAGAGATTTATAGAGGTGGGTGTGTAGACTCAGTGTTCCAAAGTGTTGCCAGTCTGTTCATGACCATGGCACCAAAAGACATCTCCAAGTGCTTGATGGGACCATTGTCACCGTATACGATCCAGTTCTTGCGACATCTCAGAGAGTTCTTTGGTCATACATTCAAACTTGAAAGTCATAAGAAGAGTAAGGAAGAGGAAGAGTTGAATACTGGTGCAAGCAAAGTTCTCATCACCTGCTTGGGAATTGGATTCACCAACTTGAGCAAACGTGCTGCATAATGTCTGTTTGATTGTAAAGAGTGATCAGTTTTTAAAATGTTTCTAATTGATCTGTCATCCTACTTGCATGTTACATGTAAATGTTACTGGCCAATGTAGAAGTGTCTGTACAAAATTAATATTACTTAACATTGATAAAAATATTTGTATGATTTAGCTTATGTTGGCATTACTCTAACATTTGTATGTTGTTTAATATAGGAGGCATGATGAGGCAGGTCGTCACAGTTTAGTAAACAAACTTTATTACATACGAAAAATAAGCTCTAGGTGAAAGGAATAGTAAAATATCAACATAAGAATGTGTCTCACTGCGCACAGAAAGTTCATCTAAAGCAGAAAAGGTTTTTGTATAAAAAATAGTTTATATATCATAATGACTGACAATTTTATATAGCGTAAGACAGCAAAATACATTGTGACAGGAGAGTCAGTTGTATCCAGGTTTTCCTCCAAGTGAGAGATGTTTTGTATCCTCACAAAAGTATGTATAATTGCTTCAATCTTTGGGTTTTGGAAATGAAACATTCTCAAAATGCTACAATATCCATTTTAATGACTTAACACCCCACCCTTATCAAACTGCTTGTTCCACTGTGTACATTTCCTTATCATACACTGCTGTTTGCAGGATTCGGCACAGGAGAGTAGGTTATAAGCAGTACTGTTTCAGTTTCACAGGCTAATGTCAGTGACCAGTCTGGTGATGGCGCTGCTATCCATAAACCACCAGACAGACTTACATTTCCTTATCATACACTGCTGTTTGCAGGATTCGGCACAGGAGAGTAGGTTATAAGCAGTACTGTTTCAGTTTCACAGGCTAATGTCAGTGACCAGTCTGGTGATGGCGCTGCTATCCATAAACCACCAGACAGACTTATGCATAGACACTTCCATGTCACAGATAAGTTATCGATGGTGGTGTTGTGACACCTTTGTGAGTAACCACCTACATGTCCAGACAACCCAGAAGGCGATCAAACATCTTCACCATGGTGACAGCCTCATCTCATGGTGAAAAGAAGATTCTGGTTACAGAGAAAGACAATTACCAGTCAGAATGTTTAGAATGATTGTGCCGAAGTCCATTTAGAACAATATCAGACTTAAAAGTTTTTATGGCGGTGAAAGTTTAAACTGAATTCTTCTGGGATCCAATACCTTGTAGTCATGTCGGTGGCTACCAACATTTTTGTGGTATGATACCTCCATCCTCAGGGTAACCTGAATTTTGTATGTATTATTTGTTTGTTCCATCTAAGCTACACACGTTAATCTTCTCCAGTGACTGTCAGACTAATTAAACCAAAGTTAACCAGCTTCATGGTATATGGACGTTCTTGAAAAGTTGACAGTCATTCAGGTGGTAAAGATACTCCCTGCTTTTATGTAACAAAGGTTCATTACAAAAATTCTCCTGTCCTAACTACTGCAATCCACACTTTCAGACCCTATCTAAGATCCACTTTAAATCCATCCACATCCAGGTTGGTCAAGTTCTTTTCTCATTTCATGACCCTAATAATCTCAAAATGATGCAGAACTGCTGAAACAGATGCTTAAGACGTTAAAGATACCTTATTGATAGAGCACTAATATTTTTTCGTCTTCCACTGGAAAGAATTGTTCCTACTGAAACTTGTCACCTGTTGAATGCCATCACAAGTTCAGTGTGCAGCGTGTGCGGAAACAGATCAACTGGTACGACATGGCTCAGTGAGAACTGCCCCTTGTCACAGAGCTGTATGAAGTTGGACATGGTGTTGGGACTGTCTGCCTTGCAGGATACATACACCACATGACGGATCTGCTGGCAGCTGCACAGGGCTTTCACAACCTGATGATCTGCATGGAATAAACAGATTTGATGATCCATTCCTGAATAGTCGAGAGTCCAACAAATAAATAGGAAGGGACATGTGCAAGTGTACGTCAGCCAAAGCTAATGCCACTCGTTACAGGCCAAGAAGGTTTCGTTACATTGAATATCCTATGAAAAGACTAGTGCAAACAGAATGAAATATTTTGATGGAATTTTGGATCTGTACAAATAAGGAGATCACTCACGCAAACCACTGCGACCAGGATTCACAACAGCAGCTATATCTGATGCCATTCCCAATTCTGTGATGATTTTTGGAATTTTCTGAAACATAAATGGTGTCAAAGTGTAAAAGAAATCCCGTCTTTGTATAAATGCATCAAAGTTGTTACCTGGCTTAACACAAAATTTCCAATATGTTGGCTGCAGGTTGTGTATGTCCAAATGACTACGAGTTTCATACATCATTCAGTTTCTGACCAACACGCGTGACTTACCTTCTCAGCAAGGCCTGGTATGAACTCCACATTGTAGACGCCATTAGCGAGGGCATTCTTTCTGGCATCTGTGACTGCACTGTATACTGATTCCACACCAACTGCACCTCTCACGTGACGAGATGCGAGGATGCTCACTGTACCTGCAGCAGTACAGAAAAATTTAATTCCATTGTCTTCCAATTTAATATTAGCTGGACCCTATTCTGAGCCCATTAAATCAAATAACTTGATTAAACTTATTTCCTTGCCATGTACTTTAATATTATCCACACAACTATATCAGTGTTCCAAACGGCCACTTTTCACTAACAAACTCCGTGTTGTCTTGAATTCAGAAAAACACAGCAAGCAGCCTGATAAGTATAGAATTTGACGTTTTCAGAGTGATGAGTATGAAGATGGCCGTCTTCTGGGTTGTAGTGCCCCACTGGTCTGGCCAAGGCTCTGCCTTGAGTAACAGTTACAATATCTCAAACTGATTCCATGCTCACAGCTTACTCATCACCCTGATGATGGAGGTAGCAAGGACCTCTGAAACATTGGTAAACTTCTACCAGACTTCTGTCTTCAGCCTGATACGGAGCTACCAATAAATTACAAAACATACAGTAACCTGCTCACCAGTGCCACAGCATACGTCGAGCAGTGTCGTCATTTGAGTGAGGCCAGCCAGCTCAAACACCGTGTTATACAGCACAGTTGCGGCAGCAGTGTTTACTTGGAAGAACGAATCGGGCGATATCTGGAACCTGAAGTCTCCCAACCTCTCCGTCAAGTGCGCGTCTCCGAACAGAAGCGTGTACGGAGCCTGATCTGCGGTGCAACGTGTATGTCGACTGTACAACAATCGGGTGAACCAAAATTACTCAATCGCTCTAAGGATTATGGAAAAGAAACATGCAAGTCAAATAGCTACTTGTGTGCTGCTGTTTTATGCTTCAATTGAATTGAGTAAAATTTGTTTCAATGAGATTCATATTTGTGTGTGCTTCGTGCAAAACGGAGAAACAAAACATATTCCTTAAACGTAAGCCTGGAACTAGTAAAACTACGTGGCTGATTTCCCTTACCCATAAGTCACCCCTCTCGTGGTGGTGCTTGGCAGACCCTGGGTTTAACATTGAGGCACATGCAGTGACACGACACAGTAAAACAGAAACTGACAAATATGATTCTGTGTCATACCAAGGCTGAAAGTAGAGAGAGGAAAGATTGCACCGTGCTCCGGATCCATGAAGGAAGAAGTCTCGGAGCTTGGCGCCCTCTTCTTCCAATCTCTCCTGCTCCAAGTTTTGTGGGTTAAAAACAACAATGGCCATGATTTGACCCTCCTCACTGGAACGCACCACCAGACTACGCCAGTGTCCACCATCTTGGAGATGAAGGCATGCAGGCAATGGAGATAACCGGATGTAGTCTTCATATGCCTATAGCAG
>NW_019059837.1:30344-75581 GCF_000696155.1 Zootermopsis nevadensis
TTTCCATCAATCCCAATCTGAATGCTGAACTCGTCCTTGTTGCGGTAACCTTCTGTAACAGGCTGAAACAAGGCGGTAGTTACTGGAACTTCACTGATCACATCATCAAGGAAAACTATACAATGGAATTATTTATTCCCTTTCCATTCACTCACTGAAGGCTTCACTTGATGCAGTTTATATGAAATCTTCTTGACTTTCTTCCTCTTAGTTTGGTCACGTAATTTCTTCACAAAGTTCTCCAAAACAGTCTGACTCCATTTCCACTTAATCTGTAATTGCTCCTGGTAGGGCACCTGCCACAGTGGGGTTACAACACCAGCCAGACTGTCATATTGGTTGTCAGATGTCACTTGAGTAGGTGACACACATTCTGTTTCTAGAAGTGGCACCTGAATACAGAAAAAATTGCCAACAACCTACAAATCCACACAGCAGCAAAAACAGAAGATCACTAACTAACCTAATTAATTAACCAAATTTAACCTAAAATTTCATAATGACATTTCTTCCTTGACATTATATTGCCATGACTCAATCACTGAAGACTGGAGGACGTATTAAAACCAGTTACAATCCCATTTTTTAATGCGATGAATGGCAAACCAATGAAGAAAAACTATATTAAACACATCCAGTCGCAATACATAATATGAAGAATAATAAGTTAATGGGCTGACCACCTTCCTATTATCCACACCTAACCTGTCACTGAATTAACTTCAGCGATTACTTGTGTTTTTAAATGAAACTATCTTTGTGCATAAGACTGCTAAACCCAACAAGCATTCTTATTCAATTCTACTACTGAATTAGAACACTGTCAGTTGCATTTGTTAATTTGTAATCCATAAAGAAATCATGCTGATTAAATAATAACTTCAAAGACGATTTTCATTATACAAAGCCTTGAAATAAATCTGAACTCCACTTACATTATTTAAACTCCGAACAGCTCTTCGGAGACAACTTGCTTCCCGAACGGAATATCTGCGAAGAACGCGAAACATTATTTCATTCTAATTTAAACATTTTTGGTGGATACACACACCAAGCAGAAGACTACAATTAATCCCAGTTGTAGGCGGTGATCTGTGGTGTGCTAATACGGAAACAGCAATCACCTAACCTCATGGCTAGAAAATACACTCAATTTGCAATCTGTGGTTCGGACCTAGGTACAGATTGGTAACACGCAGTTTTAAGTTGGCAACATAGATGGCGGATGACAACACACGTATATTGTTCTGCCACCTATCCGCAACTGTTATGATACTACTAATAACCACTAATTGGCTGGAACAGTTTTTCTATCCAATCGATAATCTCGAGAAACACTGGATGGATTTTGACGAAATTATATGTGGCGACTGTGATATCGAACAAGGCGAATTTAATATCTGGATGTGCACATTGCAAAGAACGCATGAGGACATTAATTTTGCACAGAAATGCAGGGCTAGCCGTCTTTATAGACGTCGCGTGTCTATTATTTTCTCGATTCACAGTTCGTGATGTGGTGTTGCTCACAAGCCGCACTGCATCTGTCGCATTTCTTGTGGAGGGAAGCCGTGGATCGCGAGACCAGTGGTCAAATGTCCCGAGTTCGTCTCTGTCTCCGTTCCAGAGATTTAAAAAAATGACAAATGTGGTTGTTTGATGGCAGCACTCGTGGTGTGGCTCGAACACAATCGGAATTTCAGTGTTACTCAAAGAGTGCGCGTTTCTAATTTTGGACAACGGAGTGACGTCAGGGACCTTCCGGTTTTTCTGACTGTTGTTTCACAGTTATGAGACAACAGGCAAATATTTTGCTATTACTGCATCGACGACCGAGAGATTAGGGCATGACGCCGACCACTGCTGGAATGTCCGCACCTGCAGACCAACCTCACGTTACGTACGTCGAAGCAGTCAAGTTCACACGGTATTCAATGTCAATGCGTGACGTCACAGCACGTAGTTGAACGATGACGCTCAGTGATTCGCTGACGTGAAATGGCGTCATACACCAGACCTGTCCCGAGTCAGACGAATGCAGTCCACACGCTCAAACCAATTACTTTTAACCCATTTTAATATTATCCTCCCATCTAGGTGCGAGAGACCGCTTCATTAGTTGCCAGTAGTGCGTGCCGTCAACATGGCGTGTCTCCTCGTCGCCTGGCTGCTGTTGCATTTGGCACACGCCCAGGGATTACTCAGTCACCCGTGAGTACTAACTGGAGCCCTCCCCTGACATAAGAACGTAGCTACAGATAGTCAACCCTTTGGACTCGTCTAAATAATATTTAAAGATTCAGTCCGTACCGCGAAGAAAACACAGCACTTCACCATTAGACAGATCAGTTTTTTAACGCAGTTTAAGGAAATAATCGCCGATTACATTGGGAATCATACGAAATACATGAATACGTTGTTTGGGGGGAAAAATGCAGAGTTACCAACTGTTAAAGCAGGTGGTATATATAGTTACCACTGCGATTTAAATGGTTAATATGAGCTCAAATGTTACTAGCAATGCCTGCTGAAAGACGACGGAAAATTCAAAATACTTTTCGCTCTAAGTTTAATAAATCACCTTAAATTTTATTTTCTAAATTATTTATTCATCGTTTCGTAAAATCTAAACGTGCTGTTAACATCGTAACGGCAGGTTTAACCACGCAACGATACGCAGTTGAGGAAACTGCAACAGAAACTTCCTACAACGATCAGAAAAGTCGTAATATAATAATATAAAACAATTTTAAAGCATAAACTGCAATGCACGTGGATATTTTTCGAAATACAAGAAATCAAAATTTCCAGACGCGACTACAAAATAAATCTTTTTTTCTTAATTGCGCGCTGTCTGGAAGAAACAGACGGACGGACGGGATGTAGTTTATCTATTACACAGATTTTTCTCCGAATGTCGTCTGCTAGAGGATTCGTCTATCTTTACCTTTTTTATTGATAGAAACGCGCGGCTGTACCAGGATTTTGGATACCCCTGCGCCAAATTTTGTAAAATAAAATCAAAGCTTTTCTCCCTGGGTTCTCTCCAAGAAGAACACGTTTTCATGATTACTATTTCTTACTACGCGCCGTTTTGGACACCCCCATACATAATTTTCGTAACAATAAGCTGGGTTGGAAATAGCCAGTTACGAAACAGTGGAAGTGGCCGTGGCATATCGCAAGCTCCTGTTCCTGGAGGGACTAAAGTTAACTGGAAAATCTCGGTGTTGGTTCGTAGGTCGAGATTTGAACAGTTACCACGAGTTGCTTAATTAAGCACCAAGTCATGGTACAGTGGAGGCTTAGATTCAAGCTCCGACTGATTTACTCCGGGGGGAAAGAGCCCCCGGTAAGGGCACGCACTGGAGAGGGGGCTGGGTAGGCCCCAGAGCAGAACGCACGGGCCTTACGCCCACAAACATGAGGAACGAGCAGATCTCTCCATTACGCGCTAATTTCATGCGTAAAACCGAAGTTCCGAAGGTAATCAGACCTAATGTCGCCCAACAGCTACACATTCACCCTGAAAATGGCAGCTGCAATGTTTGGCGAAACACCGCCGAAAGCCAGAGTTTGGACAAGGTCCTCTTGCAATCGACGTTGCTAAATAAGTTTACTGAAGACGCAATTAGTAGCAACGACACGCGATAAAATAAATAAATTTTTAATTTATTTTGTTGTTTATTAAAAATACACTCGCAGAAACAATTCGAGGTTTTACGTACAAAAAATCCTTTCAGGGGGTTTTCTCCGTTCCTCCGTTCCTGTTCATAATACGACACCGAGCAGGTGCGCTCAGTGTTAATGAGTCCGGTGTTCGAATCTGGTTCGAGACGCCACCTGTCCCGAGCTGTTCAGGCGAATTCAAGTAAACCAAATCCTGCTCCTTTTTTAAAATATTTTCTTGTTCTATGGACGAAATCAACCTCTGATTGTATTCGACTCTTTAGAAAAATTGGGCACGCAAAGTCTTTAAATTCGGTACGCGCTAACTATTCGTTATCAACGCGGAATTAGACGCATTTCCGAAAAAAAAATGAGATTACGTAAAATACGCGTTCTGAGACGATCATCATTTTGTAATTTACAAAACGACACAAAAGAAAATCGAAAAGAAACGAACAAAGAAGTTTTTCGAAACGTCAAACCTTCACGCGTGTTTACGCGTCATTAATTAAACTTTGGTTGCATTTTGTTTGCACAGACCCTCACTGCGTCACGTGGATTACATTTCACGATCCGTTTCGTAATACAGTTCGCGGCAGACAATCACTTGTTTGCCTAAACAGATGATTACGTCACGGGCCCTATTATTGTACCGGCACGGGCCTTGCGAGGGCCAATTGTTGTTTTCAGACGCGGAGTGAGGTTATGTACATTGAAAAGGAACGCCTGCTACTCGCACGCCACTCGCGTCTGTTTGCGGGGCAAACAGACTTTGTTTAATCTCTTTCAAAGACGCTAACTCGCTCAAAAGACAAATGTATGGAATTACAATTCACGCGTGTTCTTTGCTTGTTTAATCATTTTAAATCCTAGAATTCGCTACGTTAACAGCGAGCACGTTCGTTCTGTCTACACTTTGCGTGGCAATCCGAGATTGGGCACCCCTGGTAAGGAGACTGAGCCGAGCGGTGAATTATTTTATGGTTGTATAAAGTCAGTGTTTGCACTTTCTGGAGGATAAATCATCTATTTCTACTTCTGAGAATAATTACCGCCGCTCGTTCCCTGTGATGACGTAACACGAATTTATTGTTGAATGACTCAGAAGCCGTGGCAAAGTTATCCTCGGTTCTCCTCTGTGTTTGTTGTGTACACAGATCAAGAGATTAAGTCGTTAAATGGTCTGAATTCTCTTCCATCGGAAACAGAAGACAAGGAAATTCTTTCCACCATCGAAGAGGAAAAGTGAACCAAGTTCTTAACGAGATATCTTGTTCGTAGCACGAAAGAGGCTTAGTGTGAGGTTGTCCAATTCTGACCTTTCAATTCATGACTCATAGGCCTACAATGAGGCCTATATGAGATTTCTGTTCACCACAGCTTAACGTTGTTACAGGCCAACAAACAGATCTTTACCAAACGTAGCGGATAATTGACCGACACATCGTATTTGCGTGGAAAACAACCAAAATTTCGAGAAATGTTAAAAAACTTTGAAACTTTTAAAATGTTAATAATCTGGAATTTCAAGTTCTAAAAAAAGATTTTACATAATTAAAAATTGAAAGTTTGCCAACTAAGAAATGTCCGAGAATGTGGTTCGGATATTTACCACTAGGTTCTCTGGGGTCATTTTGTAAAAAGTTAGGTTAGGGTAATCTAGCTCACGTAATTTTTGAAAAAAAAAAAATTAAATTGGGGCTATTTTAAAATGGGTGACAAATTCATTTCGCGGGAGAAGGAGAATTTAACGCCTTAAAATTCACAAGCTAAATAAGTAATCAATAATAGTAGTGATAATAAATATTGATTTATGATTCGTAAAAGCTTGGTTGTGGCGGGTGTTTCAAGATCCAGTACTGGCGTTCGTCTAGACCAGTGATATTCAACCTTTTCCGTTCGCGTACTCCCAGATATAATTTCTCTTCAACTTTGTACCCCCAAAGTTGTTGGTGTTTAATTCAGGTTATACATAGTATATAATCTACATCTAAAATAAATTAAATAAATTACATTACCGATTATTCAGTGTTTATCATAAAATATATATATTTTTTTTAAATTTCACGTACCCCCTAAGATGTCTTCGCGTACCCCAGGTTGAATACCACTGGTCTAGAGGGTCTGACAAACTCCCCGAAAGAGCCGAAGCCCTCTCTTGTGATTCGAAGAGACGGCTTCATCATTACCGCCACATTAACCCGCTCGGCGGTCAGCTGCTTTGCTACTGAAGAAGGATCGCGAAATGCTGAGGTGGTTGCCGACAAACGCCTGAGCCGAAACCATGGCAACAGCGTTTCGATGCGCTCATACGTGGGGCAATTTGCACCATTAGCGCACTCCTATTGACGCCGAAGACAGAGTCAACAGCCACCGAGCACAATCCTCCCCCTCGTTGGCACTTCCAGGGCCAAGGGACCTCGAAATCTCTTACCTCACCGCATGTAACACGACCTGGACGATAATCGCGATGTTTACTTAAGAATTCACATTCTCTCCACGTGCAAGAACATTTTCACTTCGTAGGGCCACACCGACTCCGCGCCAGTGAACGGAAGGGATCTGAAAGGACGAGGAAAGCCAGGAACGCGAGAGACCGGCAAACGCCACTTCTCATCGGGTTCCAGTCCCGGTAGATTTTCCGCGATTTTCTTCAGTCTACAGAAACAAACGCGGAACAGAACTTTTAGCCGTTCCCTTCCTTCGTCCAGTCGCGCTGAAAAGGCGTTCTTTACGCCACACGACGTACCAGGTCATTCGTTGACTAACAAGAATCCAAACCATTGTTGAGCAACAATCGGTTCCAACTTAAAAAGAACGTGGCTGAATCAATCGGAGAGACGCGAAGGAGGAGAGTTCAGGAGTAAAACAAAGGACGAACGTCGACTTAGCTGCAGGTTCAATGTCAAGGCTTCACTTTCAAATATTCCTCCACGCCCCCCACCCCCCAGAAAACGCGAGACAATCGGATTTCGGGACCCAATCTTCAGCCGAAGATAAGAGAGTCCATTGCTGGAGTTACTTGTTCTAACGTGCCACGGTTGGCACTCCTGATTCACAGTCCATTCCGCACAGATACCAACTTTAAATCCTGATCCACACGTCCTCCATCTTGACTCAGGGTGTTCGTGGTTTTCCTCAGTCTCTCATGCAAATTCCGGCCTATCACCTTAAATAAGGTCACGGCCGCTTCCTTCCACATCCCTTCCACTAGTCATCAATCATCACATCATTCAACACTACACAGCACAGTCAGCGTCGTTAAACAAAGTACAGTCTTCGCGCTATAAAAATTGGAAACATTTTTAACGGAGCATTTAGAAGAACTGAGGCTGACTTGTACGAAGATACCAGGCATGAAGATGGAGGCAATATATTTCTCCGAAACGTGGGTATCTACTCTCATTCAGTGGTTGCAACCACATGTATAAGCTATTAATTAGATCAATGTTATATTTAATATTTTAATATTTTCCGTCAAATCACAATTTTAATAAGATAATAAAATATAAAATATTTAAGACGTTCCAATTTGTAAATCGATCATTCGATGCGGAACGTGAAATGATATTTTAAATATTTTATATTTTATTATCTTATTAAAAATTGTGATTTGACGGAAAATATTAAAATATTAACCTAATTCACAATATGACGCAAATATACTACCTTATCAATATTATACTCGCGTCTTCAATAAATTCATCGACAATGTGACCTGTAACGGACAAACATGGCGGCATTGCGCAAAGACGTGACTCAAAGAACACGAAAAAGTGCGCGGTTAAAATGCGAAAAGGACAGCGATTATAAGTAACACTCATGAGCGTCGATGCGTCGGAAGGAACAGCCAAAAGCCAACCCACACGACTCATCAGGTGACACCAATGAATGAATATTCATGGCTGATATCAGCTGACGCTCAGATGCGAAGGTCTTCCATTTTTGAGGTCGTGGCGTGTGATAATTCACACCAATTAGGCGCAAACAGGACCAACATGTCCCCTGGTTGCCAGTTCAGCGAAACGGTGTCAGGACCTGTTCAAGGATGCCTTTGCTGCTATGGCAAATGAATCTTTAAACTCGGTCCATGAGGCCATTAGAACAATTCGGGCGCCTGAGGTCGAGGACGTGCCCGGATTTATTTTTGTCATGAGGGTCTGAATCAGAAGAGGATTTCATGTTCTATGTCCGTCTACTTGCAAAGAATACAACACCTCTAGATCAAATCTCGATGTAGTGTTAATTATATTATTTATTGTTCTGTGTGACGACAGGTCCATATGAACAGGATCCTTCCATCCTTTTCTCGGACTGGGACCTGTTCATATACGTTCTTGGCAGATGATCCAGAAGTGGTTTGCCATTGCCTTCTTCTGTGTGTGAGTGGAGTAATTGTTGGGATGCCACGGAGGAAAACTCCGTGTTGCCTAGACCACGGCCTTGCCCAACACAAGTTATAAATTCGGGCACCGCCGGGAATCGAACCCGAGACCCCAGGATTACAAGGCCAGCGTTCTAACCGCTAGACCACCGTGGCTATGTAGTGTTAATATCTGATAATTAATTTTGCGCTGGGCGTCATGCTAATTAGCTGTCCGACAATAAAATTATCTCAGCAAAAACCAAACATCAAGGACAGGAAACTGTGCAATATCACAACAACAACAAAAAATCCGAAATTTAAATATGTGTAAGACAAACACGACGACCACAGTATCACGACAAAGACTGGACATTCCAGACGTGAAACGTCACAAAACTTTCGTAATTTCTTTCACCTCCTAAAAAAAAACCAATTCTTTGAGACAGAACTGTATTAGGTAAAATTTCAGGTTCTGAAGGCGGTTAAGCCATGTAGTCTGGAAGTTTCAAAAACTGGCGATCCATCGCCCAAAAGACAGCCTTCTTCAACACTGCAAAAGCTCAGTGTTTAGCCTTACGGCAAGCACCTCCGAAACGTCCGTTAATCGGCGCTGTTCCTGGCTCCGCTGTCGACAAGAACAGCGCGTTCTTTAGCACGTCTAATGGCATGACGATCATATAAATCGCATTATAATCGAGTAAGGACGTACGCGACCTTTGAATTCAATTCAACTGCACCTGGCAAGCATCACGAGTTACGTAACTGGCTCCACGGACCAGAGTTCTTCTTGGGAGAGATTTGACAGCCACAATAACATTTGGTGAAGGTTGAAACCACGCGTTGTTCTCCGCTCGAGCTCTCCTCAGCAGCGCTTCTCAAACAAAACTCTCTTTTCTTTTCCAATGCGGGGAGTTCTTAGGTCCGCGAGTAACCCCAAAGCTGGAGTACCGCCCCTTGTCGGTTGTCCGCGACTGCTTCTTCAATATCCATGCCAAAAATCAATCAGCGGACGTGCAAACTACAGTAATCAATCATTCACGCATAAAACAGCCAGTGCCAGGCGACGTGGCAATGACACTACCCAAGAGAAGTGCAACATGGCCACTGAGCGCAGTGTTTTACTGTCTTAACGGCTGTTCAAGTTCATTGGTTAAATAGTAACTTTCAACGCCACAAAGACTGTAATCAAAACCTAACCTGACAGTGTTTCTACATTTCGACAGTGTTTTAATGTTCACTCCAAATGAAACAATTGAACGATTGTGTTTCGATGGCAAGACCTCGTTTGTCCTGCTCGGAAGGAAGCTCGTCTGAATTATATTTAAGAATTCAGCCCGTACCGCGAAGAAAACACATCTCTTCACCATTACGAAAGATCAAATGACTAACGCAGTTTAAGGAAATAATCGCTGTTTATTCTGAGATCGTACGAAACACATGATGATCTACTGACTGTTGTAGCTGGTGGTACATATAGTTACCATTAAAGTTTAAAACGTTATGGT
Organism: Zootermopsis nevadensis; assembly: GCF_000696155.1. Next base: position 39,885 of record NW_019059837.1, read on the forward strand.
TACAGACGTGTCATAAAATGCAGCGAGAAACAATTCAATATGTATTTATTTATTATTATTTAGTGTTCTGTCTGACGACAGGTCCATATGAACAGGATCCTTCCATCCTTTTCTCGGACTGGGACCTGTTCATATACGTTCTTGGCAGATGATCCAGAAGTGGTTTGCCATTGCCTTCTTCTGTGTGTATGGAGTAATGAGTAATTGTTGGGATGCCACGGAGAAAAACTCCGTGTTGCCTAAGGTCATGCCCGGACCTCAGGAACCTGAGCGCCAGGTCGGAGCTACTGGACGAGCTGGTCGCGCCCTGCAGGTACGACCAGTGGGCTCTGCCCACCGGAAACAGGACTGGGCCCCTCAACGTGGGAGTGCGAATGCACGTCTACTTCCTGGGCGCCATTGAGGCTCAGAGCCTGGTGAGTGACGTCACAGGGTCACGTCTGCACTGCGCTGAACGTGCCGACGGTGATGGTCTGGAAGAACGTGTCGCCTCCATCTTCAAAGTAGACGCGAATACGAGAACGCTGGTAACCACACGGCGTCACAAGCCAGACCATCACCGTCGGCAGTGTTTATCGGTCAAGTCCGGTCGAGCGACTGAGAAGGCCTCCAGTCAGAAATTGGTTGTCCTGACCGAAGTTCTTCACAGTTTTCCTCAGTCCACCCACACAAACACTGAGATAGCAGATCATATTCCTCCCGCAGGCGAAATAAGGTCCCAGGACGTCATTCACGTCTTTACACGGGATGAAGCCAAATGATTTGAAAGGGCGTAGCCTAAGAATCAATCGATCAAGCCCAGAGTCACTCAGCTGTTCAACAAATTCCCTCTTATTTCTTGCCTTGAATCTCCGTTTTTGTAGAAAACTATCGGTCCGATTTCAATCATGTTAACGAATTTTTAAAATCAACTCTCTCTCTTTAAGCAATGAAACGTCAATGTCTAGTAGAATCCCCGTTCACAATTACACATTCCACGGGTTTCGGTTCCGTCGCATCAACCGAAACGTCGCTTATTGCAGCTCACGTTGTCACTCCAAATCGGACATCAACAAAAGCCGAGGAAAAGAATCCGAACCAAGCTGTTCTCACAGGCTGGATGACGTCACGACACGCGAAACACGGCCCTAATTGCTCGAAGTGGTAAGAAAACACAGCCCTGGAAAATTACGACGACATCGGAAGTTAAACAACGCGGAGCTCCGTCGTCTTTGCCAGTCGCCGCCACAAGATCATTCACCCCACCGAGGGCGAGGCGACCGAGACCTTGCTTGAGGAACGCGAAGGGATGACACCGCAGGTGAAGGCGGAAGGACACAATACGGGAAGCGACGATCTAGACTGCGTGATTGAACAAGGCAATGGACGTTCCGATGAACTACTATCAGCTTCTCAAGGAACGCTTTTGCATTCCTTTCGTTGCAGACGCCTCGCTCCTGGAATCAACTGACTGACTGGTTCATCGATGTCAAAGAGACACTGAGGTCGCAGCTGTGGAGAGCGAATCAGACATGAAAATGAAGACCGAGGAGGAGGCGGGAATCCCACGAAAAATCTCAATCAGAACAGCCTTTGTCCGGTCCGAGACTTGAACCCGGATCTCCAAAATACGAAGCAGGAGTACCAACCACTCGGAATCTACGTTCAGTTGGAAAGAAATAAAAGAGAACCACGTGACCAGCAAATGGGAGTTACTTCCGAGTCTTGTAGTGTCTTCGACCTTCGACCTTCTGGTACTGCGCAGTCCGTGGCAACGGATTCAGAACAATTGAATGTCGGACGGCGCCTGAGCCGCGATTAAGTTATTCAGCGACCGTCGCTGACTGCCTGGACAGTCCAGTGCGATCGCAGTTTTCCTCAGCCGCTCCAGACAGACAGACCGTGACCGTTTCCTTCCACATCCCTCAAATTCATGTCACGTGTTACTGTTGATAAAGCGTCGCTAAATAAACAAACCAAACGATGTAAGAGCTGAGGTTGTCAAGGCGACGAGTATGAAGGTGACTGTCTTCTGAGATGTTGAGCCACAGGCAGGAAGCACCTGCCGAAACGTCGGTCAGTATCCAGCAGACTGCACGGCGCAACATCCCAGGAGATAAGTCGTCTTCAAACAAACGAACGAACGAACGAACAGAGTCTTTGTCCGCTTCTTACGGGGAGTCGTGTGTGTTGCAGCAATTCACGGCGCACATCATTCTGCGTCTGCGGTGGGTCGACCAGCGACTGGAGTACAGGGGCTTCGCCCCCGACGTGCCGCTGATAGTGCGGGAGGGATATCCGAGGTGAGTGTGTCCACTGACATGACCCCACCCCCGCGTGGCCTTCGTTTCGCGAAACATTTGCTAAACATTACGAATTCACTCGGCAAATTTCCTTGCATAATGAAATCCGAGTCTCTCACGGGCGCTCGAGTTGCACATGGCTGACTTCTGGGTGGAAACGTTTCGGAGGAACAAACTGCCTCCGTCTTCAGGGTTGAATATTTAGGCAGCAACGTTGGAATCCGCCAATACGTCCGCACAGCGAACAGCCAACTCGTGTCACTTACTTCTTCTTGTTCTGACACAGAATCAGTCTGTGGACGCCACACGTGTACCTGGTGAACGAGCAGGAATCCGTTGTGATGGGGTCCGACAGGAAGGACGTGCTGCTCACCGTGGAGCCAGACGGAACTGTTGTGCTCTCCACGAGGTCAGTTCGCCATTAAGAATTCATCTAAAAATAAAACTTCCTGGCACATCAAATCAAACTGCGTTGTTGCTCGTCTCTGAAGTGTCAAGAGTCTTAAAGCCGTGACCTTTAGAAGGAAATTCTGCTCTTACAACCCCCCGCCCCCCCACTCGAAACGACAAATAAAATGTCTGTCGCCCACGAGATCAGTTCTAAAAATATTTCGACTAATTTTGCAGGATGAAAGTTACGCTCTTCTGCCTGATGAACCTGCAGAAATTTCCATTCGACGAACAGCAGTGCCCTCTGGTCCTCGAAAGCTGTAAGTAGCACACAGTGAATAATCGAGACAAGTTTCTTCGAGTCTGAATTCTCCATCGACCGACGTCACTTTTCAGGGACACACAACAGCAGCGAACTCATCCTCTTCTGGGAGCCAGACTCGCCGGTCACCGTCAACAAGGACCTTCACCTCACCGAGTACCGGTTGGTAAACATGTGGTCCAACTTCAGTGTTGCCAACTACTCGCTGACATCCGACGTAAGCTCGACCTTCGGCCTGCACTCCAGGCACTACGGGAAATTTGGTGAGTTGCTTTGTCACACCTGTTCAGTTGATCACTTCCGGCGTCACCCCGTTCTTCCTCGACTTGCCAGAATGAGGTTAAGGACTCGTTTGCCGATCATCCCGTGCCAAAAACTTGACAGTGCCTCGTCTGGTTAACAGATTCCGTGCATCAGACACGAGAAATTGCTTCATTTTTTGACAGATAGAATGCGTGACGAATGCTTGCGTGAATTTTCGATCGCCCTGTAGATGTCTCCGTAAACTAACACGTGGAAGGAGTCATTTTACTGACTGGCCCACGTGGTGTTGCAGGTGGTAACTACAGCGCGCTGACAGTTCGGTTCGACTTGGCTCGAGAGGTCGGTCACTACATAATGGACTATTTCGTGCCCAGCATCCTGTTGGTCGTCGTGTCCTGGGTATCCTTTTGGCTGGACCCGAATGCCGTTCCCGGCAGAACGACCCTGGGTGAGTGAGTTGGACGAGATTCTCAGGCTCAGCGCATGGAATGAGTACGCCGAAGGTTCAGGAATGCGTTCTAGTTAAGATTCCTGAATCACGAAGGAAAATTACACAAAGTTATTTATGAAAACCATTTATACTGAAATTTGAAGTTCAATTCCTAAGATTTTATTTCATGAGTAATCAGCGCGTGTCACCGATAAACTTGGCATGAGATAGCCCTTTGGAGAAATCTCGCTCAATAAATTGAACTGTCCTGCCATCTCTGAACAGCTGCAGTTAATTAGCTGTGCCGGCGTCGCGACCCCGTGGATACACACAAAAGTGTTTATTATCTGTGCACTGTTGCAGGGACCAGCACGATGCTGACTTTCATAACGCTGACTCGCAACACAGGCAGCTCCTTGCCCAAGGTGTCGTACATCAAGGCCACCGAGATCTGGTTCATCGTCTGCACGGCCTTCATCTTCGGCTCACTCGTGGAGTTCGCCTTCGTCAACACCATCTGGCGGAGGAAGTAAGTAACTCTGACGAACTTGCATTCGTCATCAAATTAATTCGGGGCGATTTACTGTTCGTTTGTTTGTTTGTTTGTTTGTCGTAGGAGAAACGTGGAGCTGAAGAAAGTGAACAGCAAATACATCCTCAAGTCCACCCTGACGCCACAGATGAGTCGCAAGCAGATCCACAGTTCGACCTCCAGCATCGACCGATGCCAGTCGTGGCCCAACGTCACGCAGACCGACTCCAACAGCGACCTCAAGTTCTACCTGGGGCCTGTGAGTTTCAGTCATAGAGGTCCTGGCGTAATTTACCCCTTTAAAGCCCAGTGGTAACTATATGTACCACTTGCTTCGCATTTTCCCCACACACTGTATTTATTATTCTCACAGCGATCATTTCTTTAAACAGCGTCAACCATTTAATCTTTCAAACGGTGAGGCGTTGTGTTTTCTTCGCGGTACGGACTCAATTCTTAAATGTTATATTCACACGAGCTTTGGCTTCAGACGACGAAGCTCCTGTCCCGGCTGTCGCGTGGAGAGACTCAGAACATCAGACAGGACCTGCGAGGAAATTCGGTTCTGCCGAATACGAAGCAGTCGGCCTCGACGCTCGGCTACTTTCGTAGTAAAAGGCACCAAGAGTAATACTCCGACTTTTGTGCGAGAAATTCCGATACGTCAGGTGTAACCTTTTGTTTTCTTTGCACATCAATCACACGGGAAGCGGTTAGAACGCTGGCCTTGTAATCCTGGGGTCTCGGGTTCGATTCCCGGCGGTGCCCGAATTTATAACTTGTGTTGGGCAAGGCCGTGGTCTAGGCAACACGGACTTTTCCTCCGTGGCATCCCAACAATTACTCCATTCACACACAGAAGAAGGCAATGGCAAACCACTTCTGGATCATCTGCCAAGAACGTATCTGAACAGGTCCCAGTCCGAGAAAAGGATGGAAGGATCCTGTTCATATGGACCTGTCCTCAGACAGAACACTAAATAATAATAATAAATTACGTACTGCAGCGCACATCAAGGGAATTTGTCCCGTTTGCAATTTCTAAGCGCCTGCGTATTGAAGAAGGAAAAGAGATTGTGAATGAAAATGTAGAACACACGCGAAGCGGCGGAACGTACTTTGGACAGCCCTGCAAACAACCAGATTTCTGTCAAGGATCTCGCTAACCGATGAATAAATAGCGCGCCGCGAACCTTTTTTAAGTGAATGCAAATAAGGCGACACTGGGTTTAACGAAAAGCAAAAGAATGAGTCACTATAAATTCGTTTTCTCCCCATAAGTGGTCGTAAAATTTTACGTAAATATTTTTGTGCGTCCAACCACATCCCAAAGAATCCACAAGAAACTGCAACGTGAAGTAATGTCCAAAATCCCACATGAGTCAACTGCTTAAGTAAAAATATGGCTGTCGTATTCAACCCTTTTTGTTCGCGTACCCCCAGATATAATTTATCTTCAACTTTGTACCCCCAAAGTCGTTGGTGTATAATTCAAGTTATACATAGTATATAATCTTCATCTAAAATAAATTAAATAAATTACATTACTCATTATTCAGTGTTTATCGTAAAATAATATTTTTTTTTAAATTTCACGTACCCCCGGGGGTACGCGTACCCCAGGTTTATTACCACTGGTCTAAACTATTGCACCGTGTAGCAGTCTGGTAAAGTATACCAACGTTTCGGAGACGCCTACCGTCTCCATCATCAGGGCAGTGATAATAATGATGTTGGCATCAAGGACCTCTGAAGCGTAGGTAAGATTCTACCAGACGGTGCAACATCCCGGAAGAAGGCGTCTTCAGTCTCGCCCCCGGCACGACTTCCTGTTTCAGAACGACAGCAACACTCTGACCGTGAACTCCATGGATTCCATTCGCAACGACCCCAACGCGGGTTCGAAGCCTGACCCCGACTACACGGACCTGGTGATACCTGTGCCCGCCCCCGGCTCCCCGCCCAACAACTCCGGCTTCACGACGATGACGCCCCAGCAGATAGCCCAGTGGATCGACCGGCGAAGCCGCGTCTTCTTCCCCGCCGCGTTCATCCTCTTCAACGTCCTCTACTGGGGCTTCGTCTGGATCTGAGCTCCTTCCTTCGACGACGCGGAACGGACCCCTTAACTTCACGAAACCCTGACATCTCTCCGGTGCTCGGCAACGAGGGTTCGAGTCAAACATAATCTGTATCGACTTAGACGCTCCTTTTCGAGCACCGAATATTTAAGGCACGGACGAAGTTCACATTCGTCAAATTATTTGTTTCGCGAATCCCAAAGGGGTCTTAAGAGTCTTCAGCATCAGAAAACACTGCAGTGTTTGTGAACAAAGCAGAACAGAGAAAAACTTAAGACGCAACCTTCTTCAGGAGGAAAATGTTGCTGTATTATTTGATCGTTTTGTGAGAAAATACCGACTATTAAGTTTACGAGGCTTCGTGCAGTCTTCTCGCGAAAGGTAGAAGATGGAAACTGTTGCCTGAATGAATAGGAATTTTCACACACGGCATTTATCGTGGAATGAAATATTCACGTATTTCGTCTGTCGAAATACACGTGTCTTATTGTACATTTAATCGAAAAACGACTGAAAATTACACGAAGACAAAAGTCAATTAACTACGAGGGCATTTGCCCGGAAGTATCGTGCAATTCCACGAGATGGCAGGCCACAAGGATCGATAATACAGAGGAATCGATCTATGACATCGCCACGGCCTGTATCGATAGGAACGCCTTGGACCGGAAGTGATGTGATCGGGGAATCTGCCTGTCGTTATGCAATAAAAGTGCGACTAAAATACTAGTCAAAGTAATTCAGGAAACTGTTTCCAGTTACCACAGCGAGGAGGGACTTTGTGACTATTCTAGTAACTTCCTTGAATTCTAATGCATATATTATAGATGGATTGTACCCACACGTAGTTCGTTAAAACTTAGTTATTAGGATGAAAACACCAAATGCTTAACCAAGGAGTTTATATTTTTGCATTACATAACATGGACTAATATCATTAAATGTATCAACTAATTTTTGAAACACTTGCCTGACAGAGACGAGTTAAGTTGTTCTAATTTGCTGACAGCAGTGGCTTAATGCAAACCGAACGGACGAAGATCTCACGCACAGGTGTCGACGGTCGTGCATTACATTTTATAAATAATAAGACAGACAGGTCTTACTTGAAGACCATTTGGAAATCTAACCTCAAAGATTTCGGTTATAGTAAACGTCCTAGTCCTCTTAGCACGTAAGATTGTTCTGTTCAGAGAAAAATTCCAAACCGCGGCGCCATACGATCAAAATAAGGCCTTTTCTATCAGAACTTCGGACAAAATAACAAATGCCGCGCTATTCTTGAAAGGCAGACGCCGCTGAAGAACGTTTAGCATTCTTCGAGTACATTCACGCCAAAATAAGAATCCGCAAAAACACGTCATTGTAGTGTCAAACCCACCGGACAAGTGCACTCAAGGTTCACCCCTACCTATCGCGATCTGACGTCTCGCCATGCCACGGTGACCTAAATTCTCTATTGGAAGCTAAACCCACTGGCGCGACTAGCCGCGTGCGTTTTTTAGTCGCGGCGACTACGCGCGACAAGCATTTATCAGTATTTAAATGGAGGTTGAAGAGAGAGCAGCCCCTATTGTTCTGTCATGTCCGTCGTGGGGAAAAAGCGAAGTCGACGATACTGGATACATCCCATGTTCTTGGAACGTTCCACAAAAGGCGCATTCCATCTGCAAACCGCCCAAACGGCTCCGTTTACACGGTTAAAGGTCGAAGATTATACGAGAGCTTTCACACGCACCGGTGCCGTCTATACGGTAACGGTCTACCGTGAAGTCGCCGTGTCTTACCACTACAAAACCCGGCTCCGTGACCGTTCTAACGGCGCACCACTTGTAGTCGGGTGAACAGTTGAATGGCTTCCTTCACACGTGCCGTGTGTAATGCCCGGTTCCGTGACTTAAGTACCAACCTTGTGAAGTAATAATCAGTGAATGTGAATTTATTAAACTTTCTACAATAAAATTAATTGTTCTACAATTAAATATAGGTATAGTAATAAAAATATGATTAACGTTCATGAAATTAAATCTTTGAAAGCTGCCATTTCAGAGAGCCAACAGGTGTTAAGAAGTAGTCAGCTAAAAGATTTATCACACTCTTTGTTGATATTCCCCCGCGCACTACGTCTTCACCACGTATTTTATCAAGTCCTGTGATTGTCAATGTATCCTCTGCCTCGTAGCCGTCTCTCTCCCGAACAAAGTTGTATAAAACAACACAAGCCTTGACAATGTCTACAGCAAAATCAGGTTGCAAGTTTATAGCTCGATGAAAGATCCTCCATTTATTACTTAATATTCCAAACGAGCATTCTATGTACCTTCGGGCTCTAGAGAGACGATAACTCAGAACGTTTTGTTTTACCGTCAAGTTATGTTGGCAACAAACAACAGAATAACCGGCTCCGGGTATGATCGGTTGTGTGTGAAGTCTTCACCGTTCCGTGTAAACGGTGCCGATTGGACGGTCGCCGTATATGTGTGACACGAGCCTTACGCAAACACGACAAGAAGTTTTTCAACTACACGAGAATGAGTGTGAAGTCGTTCGACCAACTGTTACAACTGATCAGGGAGGAAATAGAAGGAACGGATACAAATTTTCGCCAGAGCATACGCCCTGAAGAAAAACTCATGGTCACTTTAAGGTATGCAAAATTTATTTCAGTTATTACACATCAATTTTTAATTATTCATTTAAATATCTCCACCTAGTCTGAACCCAGCGATACAGCAGAATTCTCCAAGGAGTGGTCTGATGTTGACGGCCTGTCCGGATAGGAGGTAGAATAATAACCACGTTGTGAATGGTGTGATGAGAAAACAAGTTGCGGTTGATAACTCTGAATCAACTCGATCAGTTCAATTTTAGCCGTACTTTTGCAGTAGTCTGGTATTATTTTGAAGTCATCCAGGAGCGACAACAAAAATAATTTATCAGAGTCGTGGTGTTCGCTTTCTTGTCTAGCTTGAAGACTTGATTTTAAAATATTAACCATTTCCCACAAAGTTTTTCTTATATTTTTATCACAATATTCCTTCATACCGCTGTTCCACAGTGCTGGTCGTTCTTCAATTTCCATAATGAACAACTCTGTGTTAAAAGATTTCTCGGACATCGCCATATGGAATACAGGCAACTCACATACAGCTCCGGCTCCCGCGTGCGACCTGCAGCGTCACTGAGTTCGCTCTGGTTGAAGTTCGTTACTTTTATAGCCGTGCGCTTTGTATTGCTTTTTATAGGTGCAAAATCCACTGGCGCGGCGCGACTGCCGAGTCGCGCGCGGTTAAGTTTAGGACACACGCGGCAGACAGGCGGCAGAGCTGTCGCGCGCGGCTATAAAAGTCAACTTGTTTTCTCATCACACCATTTACCACGTGGTTATTATTCTACCTCCTATCCGGACAGGCCGTCAACATCAGACCACTCCTTGGAGAATTCTGCTGTATCGCCGGGTTCAGACTAGGTGGAGATATTTAAATGAATAACTGAAATAAATTTTGCATACCTTAAAGTGACCATGAGTTTTTCTTCAGGGCGTATGCTCTGGCGAAAATTTGTATCCGTTCCTTCTATTTCCTCCCTGATCAGTTGTAAGAGCTGGTCGAACGATTTCACACTCATTCGTGTGTAGTTGAAAAACTTCTCGTCGTACAGCAGATGGAATGCGCCTTTTGTGGAACGTTCCAAGAACATGGGATGTATGCAGTATCAAAGACTTCGCTTTTTCCCACGACGGACATGATAGAACAGTAGGGGCTGCTCTCTCTTCAACCTCCATTTAAATACTGATAAATGCTTGTCGCGCGTAGTCGCCGCGATTAAAAAACCGCGTGCGACATGTCGCACGCGACTTCATAAATCGCGTGCGACTAGCCGCTAGTCGCGCCAGTGGGTCCCCAGCAGAACTAACCAAGAAATAAATCCAAGCCGTCCAGTTCTCACCTGTCACCCTACAGAATACTTAATCTTGGCTCTAATTATATTTCGGCAACCCAACCCCCTTTAGGGTATATCCAACTGACAAAGGTTCTCACGGTATCAGAAGATCAGCCAACCACAGCCTCTGACTCCACCCACCTTTCTTCGTCCCGTGCGACAACCAATTATAGCTGATGGGCTGCCAACAGAAACCCTCCTCGCCGCCAAGGATATTCAGTGGAACTCCATCTTCCTGACTGTGATTTCTTTGACCCTCCCACCTGACAGCATGTTTCTTTCCCGTTCTCTCTCTTCCTCATAACCTCTACCACTGTCTTTCTATGACCAGCAAGAAGGAAGGGGCATCTGACAGAAAACAAAAATTCCCTCAAGCCACTTTCACCAGCATCCATCCATGGAATTTATTAAATGACACGGAAAAAACATAAAAAATTGGAACCACTTCTTGTACCTTCCTTAGGTCTTTCAACTTACGATGGCGTGTTGTCTACGCCAGATCATACAAAAATACAATTATCACTTTCGGTTTCAGTTCGATTAGTATTCGGTTTGTCCACAAAATATAAACTTTCTGGCTTAAAAACCAGAATTGCCCTTCATTGAAGTGGAGGACAAGACAGAACATGTTAATTAAGCTGATCAAATAATTAATTCCCTTGTTACACTACCAATGAAAACAAATTAATCTTTTTGCCTTCCAAGCCACATTACTCACCGTCAGAAGATGTTGCTTTTGTGCGCGTGAAGCAGCCGAAAACATAACCTATAGCAAACCACTGTTCATTTCTCTCCATATTGTAATGGTTATAAGACTGGCTATAGAATAATTATAAATAACACAAACACCATATGGAATATGTAATTAAGTCTTACCCATTCACTAAAATATACTGTACACAGGTAAAAATGTACCTTCGACTAATAAGAAAACTCATTTCACGATAATACGTCCAACAAAACACTGTACGATAGTACTCACAGTTTACAAACGCATTCGGCGTCGCCAACTTACGACAGAAATCACCAGTTACCGGACCATCATCTTGATAAAAATTATCGGCTTCAGTTTGAGGTTATATTTTTCATTACATGGTTCACTGTCTGGCGATGGAAGCACAGTTATAGGAAGGCCACATGAATTTGTATGCATGCTGGATACAATACAAAAAATGGAAACATATTACTCCTAATGTAACAATCATTATTTTTAGAACAAATATACCATTGCATGTTCTCTCTTCTGGTTATTGGTCACACTTTGGCCAACCATTTTGCTTGTAATTCACCTGAAAAGGTTATAAACTGATACCAAATATCTTGGGCATCTTCATTTACAAAGAAACACAACTTTCTTGTTGCACATTTTACTGTTACACTGCAGTAATGGCTACTTACTTTTAAAATACTACAACTCTCCATTATTCTTTATTGACAAAGGATTGAGCTGAAAAAAAGGCTTCAAAACCAACAAGAACTGAATTAGCACCACAGTTTCTAATTCAGATTTTCCAATACCACCTTTAATCAAAATCTGTTGATTAATTGCTGGTGGATAACATGGGAAGGGGAAACTTGGTGAAAATAATTTATTTTCAATATAGGATTTAAGGTTTTCATGGCTGTGAGTCTTAAGACGGCTGTCATCAGGGCAATGACAGAGGCAACAAGGACAGTTGAAGCGTCGGTAAACTTCTACTAAACTACATGGTGCAACAATGCAGAAGACAGCCACCTTTTAATTGCCCTTCAATTTCGTGATGTGCCTAAAGACAAGATACAAACAGAACAAGCACTCTGACACTTGGGTCATGATTTACAGATCATTCAGTATTGTACACTGTTTACATCATGAAAAACTGGACAAGGCTACTTGTTTCCCAATTCAACACTCTTGGCCATCCGTCCATTCACCACCATACATCCTAGGTGATTAAGAAAGTGTAATTAAACAAATTGAACCATATAGAGTACCTAACACACCTCTTTATATTTGACATTTTACTTATTATTTATTACCCTATGTTATACTTTGTAATGATGATGACAGTTCAGTATTTCCACACACTGATAATCCTAGAGCCAGTTCTTACCAAACATGAAAATATTAGCTATACATAACTGGAACTGTACTAGGTGACACTGTTCTTGAGAATTTTCTTTATAAAATGCGATAATGATAAAACATATGCATAAATTATGTTTGTTAAACTCCGTTGACATTACTATATAACATACATATCATTTTAGTGCCAAACTGTTTTTCGGGTATTAAATAAATAAGCATTAAACATTAATCTGTGAAATTACTTAAAAATTCTCTCACTCCATTCTCTATAACTGACAGTGATCACATCAAACTCGGTGTAACATAAAGTAATGCACGTTAAAATTAATTAATTCACTAATGGATCACACCATACACAGTAAAGACACATTAATTCAAAACACAACCTTCAATGCCAATACAACTATCATTTTAGAAGCAAGATTCAAGCACCCATTAAAATTAATGACTCCTGAAACTTACAAATTACAGCATTTTAAATCTTTAATTTCATAATGCAATATAACCACAGTTTTCTGAAGCATTCCATTGCACGAAACAATGTATGCAGTGTAGTACATATTACTACCATCTTTACAAAAAGCATTAATTAATTATTCACTTCTGCACAGCATGTACCATTCACAGTTTCACACAAACTTCTGTACCTGGATACTTAGGCAGTTCAAGACCATACTTTTTTTCCAAAGCAGGAGGAACGAAACGTCCTCCAAGATAGTGGAATCTTCCTCTGAACTTTTCAGCACATTTCTTGGGAGCTGTAAGAGAGATAAGCAAATCTGGTTCAAGACCTCCACATTCAGGAGGACCATCTTCTACATCCCATCCACTTGGTATGTCAACACTGCAAAGTGGGACTCCACTCTTCTTTATTGTATCCACAACAGAAACAAATTCTGGCCTCATAGGAGGCCTGAAACTAAATCCAAATAAAGCATCCACTATAAGTGAACAGTTTTTGCTCAATGCCTCTGCATTTGGTATGTCTTCCAAAAATGGTATACTCATTGCCTGACACTGTGTAGTCAAATTTTGATATATAGGTTTCTCAGTACGTTTTGGATAATATATAGATGGGCAATATCCAAACAACTTCAGATGTCTAGCACAAACAAGCCCATCACCTCCATTATTTCCAGGCCCACAAATCACAAGAACGTTGTCACCTTTTAGATCAGATGGGTAACACTTTGCAATAGTCACAGCACAACTTAGACCCGCGAGCTCCATTAATTGGTCCACGCTAAATTTATATTCATTGAACAACTCTATATCGATGTTCATGGCTTCCTTTTGCCCTAAAAATTTGACCATGGTCCTAGCGTGTAAACAACTCCTATACAGCAAAGTGGGTTTGATATTATTGAAAAATCCAAACCTACTAAACGCTGTCAATAATCGCATAACACGAATAACGTTAAATAACTAATTCAATTAACTCCAGGACATAAACACTTATCCGCAACCACAAGTTACTAACCAACACACTGATTACGTTCAAAGATTATCCATTCATTTCAGATCACCGATTACAAACTGAAAACTTCAAACCAACGATAACTAAAGACAAATTGAACGTCTGACCGATTATGTCGTTCACTCGGTATAACATTCACCTGTACTATTAACATTATCTTTTTTTGTCGTACAAAACTCGTACCAACAATACCAGACACAAACACTTATCCGGAAGCATATGTTAGGAAGTACTGCACAAATGTCTCGATTGCGTTCAAAGATAATCCATTCATCACGGATTCACAGATTACATATCAGAAACTTAAAAAATTGAACGTCTATGCGAGTATAGTTGATCAGTCGGTAACACATCCACCTACTATTCACCTAATTGTCTCACAAAGATCATACCAACTATACCTAATTCATCCTACCCAATAATTTTGATAACGGTCGTCAGATGTGAAGTTCCTCGGCATCATCCGAGCCCTTTAAAAGACAATCAACTATTTAATGTAATCAACGTAAAACTCCTTTTTTGAAATGTGATGGTATACTGTAAAATTATCACTGGTAGAAATGCTTGGAAAAAATTTAATTTGTATCCATTCTCATAATTTTGGTGAAATTTCTGGTCCTCACAACAGCAAGTATCAAGATAATTTGTATTCTGCTTTGTTGCATCATAGTCTGATAGAAGTTTAGCAATTTTTCTGAGGTACTTCCTGCCTTCATCAACAGCACAATGAGTATGCCGCGTGCAAGGTGCACAACAATCCATTAGACAGCCACCCTCAAGATTTATTCAGCATTAGAACTATAAACATACACAAAACATTCTTCTCCAGTCACTTATGTACTATCCACATGAGAAGATGAGTTGAATAATAATAATTTTTATTGAGTAGCATGCAACTAACAGCAAATAATGTCAGTAGAGAACGTTACTTCCTCAAATTAGAACATGATTCCTGTACCATTCTTAAGGTATATCAATGTCAGCTACCTCACATATCTCTAAAACCCATGAAAAGACTCCCATTGTGACAGCCAATACAGTATACAAAACTGATAACTTAGTGCAGGCTGTAATTCTAAATAATACCTCAACATTCGTATAACTACACTGTTTTTCAGAGACTCCCACATAAATCCAAAGCAGACATGTTCACGGCATTCAGATAGAGAGTCTGTCAACTATCATCTCATGCCAAACAAAACCATCATTACACAAACTGAACCAAATGAAAAGTTTCCTAATAAAACATATAGAGCAACCTACACTCAAATAATGTAGTACATTATGTAATATTACAGTACTCGCCAAAAAATCAACCTTAATCTGAACGAAGGTAGCTTAGCCAGTGCAGTGACTGACATGCTGGATTACTGGGTCTGATTTCCAACAAGGGTAAAAGACTTTTCTCCTAGCCTCTGCATCCAGACTTGTTCTGAGGCCTACTAAACCACCAACAGGAAGTGGAGGCAATTTCCCTGTAGGTAAAGAACCCACAATGTAAAGTTCTGTCTAGTGCCAAGGTCAACAAAGAGGACGTGTACTTCCATTATCCTTCCCCTTCATGAGTATCAGACATGTTACTTTAAGTTCAACAGATTTTGGGCAACATATATATCTCAGAAATAATGTGACTTTCATATTGTACTTGCTTAATATCAGACATTTCTTATGAAAAAGGAAGCTGCATATTACACAACTAAAAAAATGTTGTAATATTCATTATGCTCTTGCACACAAATCAGGATTGAATAGAAATTGTGCAGAGGCTGTGGGCTTGTCACTACTCACAAATGCACACTTCAAAGACCAGGAAACCTCCCAAATTGTAGGAGGCCAAGGACTGGAATCAGACTGTAGTGCCATTGGATGGATTGAAAATTCATTATATCCTCACTGTCGGGTACAGGGACAGCATTCATGAACTGGAACATTTATTTGTAGATTTGGTTAAAAAAAAAATTGTTTGCTTTAAAATCACAACTTTCACAAAATAATTAAATATACTAATACTATTAACTTTCTTCAAGGAAAAAAGTCCTTTTTAGATGCTGATAATACACTCAGCTCATCTGGAAATTTGCCTTTATGGAACCTAGAGCTAGTTGAACATTTTCATTTTAGAAAGAGGCAATTTTTGGATACTTGACAAAACAAAAACAAAAACCAAATAACCAATGCCAAAGCATGACTTCTTCAAAATCAACAGACAAATTATGAGATGGGGGGGAGCAGCAGCTCATGAAGATTTCAGCAATTGTTGTGCATATACATCACACAAGACAGCTATGCGAATCTCAAATAAAAATTTAAGTAATAAAAGAGAGGGGAAACGTAGATAAAACAAAAATGGTTAGTCACTAGTGAACTTACCGATTTACACTATACCTTATATTTCAGTTCCACACTAGAATTTTTTTCACTGAAAATATCTATCACAGAGCTGCAGAAGTTTGGACTGCTTTCAAGGTCTTGAAGAATTCTCTTCTCAATCGTCATTAACGATAATTTAGTGAGTCTCTCCTGAGTCTGCGTGCTGTGTAGGTAAGTATTGACCCTCTTCAAAGCAGAGAACGACCCCTCGACAGATGCGCTGGTTGTTGGAATTGTTAATAACAAGGCAGATAATTTTGTGACTTCTGGTAATGCTGTATTCAGATTTGAAGTAATCAAATATCTGAGCAGATCTGAAATATTGCTCTTCAAAAATTCTTCCGATGAATAAATAACAGAAAGTTCGGTTTTTAGTAGAAGAGCATCAAAATACCGTCCATATGACAGCAATAAGGACTCATACGCAGCAGCTGGAAACATTTCAGAGTAGTGTTTAAAGTTTCCAAAGTCTAGAAGTGAAACAAACTTTAGCTTTAGAATTTCAGAGAATCGATTGGTCAACTGTCCTTTCATAGTGTCAATTATTTCACGGTACAGCCGCTGATAATATATTTTTTGGTCATTATTAATCACTGCAATTCGTGGTCTCTTAGCCAGCAATTCTGAATGTTCATCTCCCTGTGAGCAGCTTACACTTTCTGACCACACCTCTTCAAAACTGTTGAGTTTCTCTGTTAAAAAATTCTGAAATTCTTCAACTATTTTGGAACAGTAACTAATGTTACCTATGGTTTGCATAATCTCAAAAAGTTCTTTGGCTTGTGGAAGTACTCCTGAAAACACTTTCAAATAAAAATTGAAGTCAAAATCTTGAAGAATTTCATAATACCCTCGTGCAGATATTCGTGTCTCTCCGTCCCACTCTTTCGTGTCATTAGTCACTGATTTGAAGAAATTGATAAGTTCTGTTTTCAACTGTGAGATAACTTCAACCAATCTTTCAGCATAAAGCCATATGGTGGGAGCAACTGAAGGCAAGCGTCTGGTGACAAGCTTGTCAAATGCGGCTAACCTCTTTGACGATTTTGAAAAAAAAGACGCAAAACCAGACAATGTTTCAAAGAAAACTTTACATTCTGGGATGCATTCAACTGACTGTCTTAGCACTAAGTTCAACTGGTGAGCGTAACAGTGTACGAAGAAGGCCGTCTCATATTTGTCACGAATTAATTCCTGCAGTCCGTTATGCTCGCCCACCATAACGGCTGCACCATCGTATGTCTGAGCTACCAGTTTCTCACCACATCGAAATTCATTTATGAGGTTAAAAACATGAACTGACAAGGAAGCAGCAGAGCGATCTTGGCTGACATCTGAAAATCTGATGAATCGTTCCTGCACGCTGCCATCAGGAGTCACATAACGAAGAACAGACGAAAGTTGAGATTTTCCAGATACATCTACAACCACGTCTTCGATTATAGACACAAAGTGAGTTTGCTTCACCTCTTCTTTTATTTTGTTTATCATCACAGTTGAAATGGAATCGATGAGGTCATTCTGGATGTCATGAGAAGTGCCGATAAGAAGTGTTGAAGTTTCCAAGTGAACACGAAGTTTCTCATCATACCGAGCCCTGCGGTGAAGGTATTCCAAATAATTTCCTCTGTTTTCTGATTCCGTGTTTTCCAGATGCCCTCTAAAAGGGAGTTCTTGCTGGGCAAGGTAGCAAATAGCATCTATAAAACAACTAACAATATATCTATTGGCTTTGACTTTTTCATTGTGTTTTTCACAATCTATTTTGTATGATGGGCTCAAAGAATCTTCAATTTGAGTGTTACCAAACTTCAGTAGAGCTATTTTAGAATTCACATGATTCACTGAAAGTTCATGTCTCTTTTTCAATACATAGAAAGAAGCGATGTCACTAACACCATTTGTTGTCCACATATTTCTTTCAGTTGAGAAAAGGAGACAAGGCCAACAATACAATGATGAAGATTTCTTACAACCACACAGCCAAAGATCAGTATTGTACCAAGAATCGGAAAAATGGCGTAACCTATTCTTTGACAATTTCACCATTTTAGTGAGAAAAGGAATTGGTCTGCCTGTTTCAATGATTCTCTTCTTGGTAGCAAAATCCCTACAAGAAAATGATTGTTTTAATAAGTCTTCTATAGCACAATCACAAACTTCATCTTCCATGATGCACAATTACAATACACAACAAAGTACCTACATACAAAAAGATCACACAAATAAAATTGTGAGATATATAATACAGCGCACTGTGTCAAATGCAAGCACATAAGCAAATGGAGTATGTTATTATCAAAATGGCAAATACTGGCTTGGTATGTTATGCACTCCCTTCTTCCCTCAAGACCATACTGTATTGTATCTCTTCTAATTGTGCCTGTACTAAAAGATGACCAGTTTAAGACTCAACTGTCCGGCCAACGATGCACTTCCGCTGATCAGTCCTGCTGCATTGCACTGAATGGAAGACCAATGAACTATGAAAGCATAACTTTTTTTCTGTGTTCGCTGAGCTGATGCGGTTAATATGAATGCTCCGCTCCTGCAAATAAAAAAAAATTCATGACATTGTGTGAACGCCAGCTATAATCAAGCCTGTGACAGACCTGTCATCAAGAAAATAATTAATTGTAACAACAGTAGTCAGATTTCAACAAGGACCCACAATTTAATGAATAATAATTCAAAATGAATACATTGAGCAAAACCAAAGAAATGGTGGACAGATAACTACATCTACTTATGTAAAATTAATAATTCAGTTAGGTCATCTGTGGCACGGATAACCAAAAAACTTATATAGACACTCCCCTAGATTCATCTGAACTGCTATTTCTTTGTGTATTGTTTTAGCATCGCCATGAGAATACTAGTTCTCAGGTTATTGGCTTCTTCGTGTGAAAAACCTACAACACAAATATATTTCGCTTTCCTGATAGTATCTACGCAGTCGTTATACAGTTCAACAAATTGTTCATTTACATGTTGCAAGAAAATGATTTCGTTACACGATATCTTGCCTCAAACCCCCTACATCACCAGAGTGGATAACAAACACGTCACGTTGGAAGAATCTGAGAGATGCAATGTATTCATGCCCTCTCAAGAGAAAATAACCTGATAAAATACTTACAATCCAAGCTGCTGACGCCTCACACGAAAAGAGTGAAAAATTACCGAAGACGGGACAAGCAAGTGACTAGGTGTACGGCACAGAGGCTACATGAACAGAAAATGCACAAGACCAAACTATGAACTTAAACATGTACATAGATCATAGATAAATTATACAGGTAACTTGGACACACAATACCAATATACTCATTGACAGCGAAGGGAGAAATATAAATCATTAACCGCATATGTAGAAGAAAACTAATACACATCGCCTCACAATTCAATACTTTCATAACTGTGTAGTTATACAACTACCAACACTACGATTGTCCTTTATCACAAATTTACAGTCATGACAACCAGAGGGCAAAATTGCAGGCTATGTAACGTGGTAAACTAAAAAAACTAATGAAAAACTATAGTCTTCATTTTCAGCCCTGGTTACAGGTTTTGAAATTGCATTTATAATGGGTGGATATACAAGAGAAAGGATAAAATGAGAGGGCCAAGCAATGAACCTTGTGGAACTTCATTTTTCCCGTTTTCCTAAATTAATCAAGCATTAAGTCAGGCTTTGTCGCAAGTCTCTGCATTCTGCATCTTAAGTTATGGTTCGAACCTCGTTCCTGTCCAATAAGACGACAATTTTTTGTGCAAGATCCTACAGTCAAAAGCCTACGGTCCCTACTAAAATTTCATTCGATTATACGCATTTAGGCGAAATTAAACGCCCGCATATGAAAGTGCCCCTATCACAATACAGTCTACTGAAAATAGGACGCTTGACCTTGTACGGCGTCAATGTATGGAAACAGAATGTTCCTATTCCTTCACTGAACCACAGTTAATTGCAAGTCTAGTTTAGAAAGGAAAACCAACCTTTAAATGCGAGGCATTAAAATCCCTACACAACATGACTGAAGGATGGGGGAGTGGGGCGGGGGAATGTAACAAGCCTACTGAACACATCATCATGAATACAAAATGCTGAGTTACTGATTGCTAAAGCAACTCAGGAATCTCCAATATCTTTATCTTCAACTGCATGCATCACTCTCTTCTCTAACAGGGTTTCTGATATGCATGATATCCATACATTTCTGTGCCAAATCAATCTTGCTGTTCTGGAAGAACTGAAAGTCCCACCTCAGCAACCATACTATTTGTGCACATGGCTTTTACTTTGGGAACCAGTCTAATCAGTGGTAAACACCAGAGTATCATGGTACACCAGTAACAGCTTTCTAGTGGAATATCCTGCTGGTATTCTCTCTCACTGGCATCACAGTCTGTGTGCAGACAAGATAATGTGAGGGTAAAAGTTATGGTCCTCATACCTGCCAGATTATTGCTGCTATTTTCATGCTGGTGAGTGAACTTCACAATTGACTATTCTAAATACTTATATTGTGAAGTACTCATATCTTTCTTTAGATTTGTATAATAATTTGTTTACACTAGTTGTAGTTATCATTTTTAAAAAATACTGCTAGGTCTTCCACTTTGGATCACTGATGTCTTTCTAAGGTTATGATGTTCCTTTAAACTAGGCAACCTGTCACTGCATGTTGCAAATTGGTGTTAAATATCTGAAATATTTTGTCTGTTTACAGGCGAGGTGTCCAGCCCAATAGCATCTCTAAAATGGCGGGGAGTTATGTAACAAATAGCCTGAATACGGGATACATGAGGCAAAACAGTGAGTATTTCTGTATTATTGACTTTGTTCATGTCTTTAACAAGTGCATGACCGTGAACAGGAAACTGAAAAGAAGTGGTCTTGTTTTTTTCTACTCAACTATCCTAGAATTCAAGAATATTTGGATCCGAGAGGGATGAAGTGACAGGACAGAGAAAACTGGAAGCAAAACATTCAGTACTCACAAAGAGAAAAACCTGCACCAGCACCATTTTGTTATCATAAATCCCACGTACACACTGGTGTACTTGTTGAATAAGGAACAACAGTTTGTTGCTTGTAATCAATAACAATTTGAATAGATGTTAATATCATGCGATTTGTTCATTAAAACAAACTGTTTTTCTTACAAAACTTTCCTTTCAGGTATGTTTGGCATATTTGGTGGCTTTGTGCCATGTGAACGAGGGACTTGTACTTCAAGGCATTACTGTGACCAATCAGGAGGTGAATCCATAGGCTACTGCTTTGAACCACAGATGTCGTCAAGGGGTGTGTGTTGCTCCTGTAAGTATGGAACTGTACATAAAAAACAAACCCTGAAATTATGCTTTGAAATAGGTCATGACTACTTCCACACTCATCCTTACCTGTTCACTATACACAGCTTTGTCACATCACTTCTCCATCAGTTACAAAGACGTCACATAAGAAATAAACAGATGAATATGTTTCTTACAGTTAGGGAGTCTTGTGGTCAGACTACATATAATTCTGTGGCCCTCTTCCGGAATCCCAACTATCCAAATGCGAACCAGGAACCTGTCAACTGTGCTTTCACCATGGTTCCTAGACAGGATGTGTGTGGAGTCAGGTAAGCAGCTACAACACATGTAAATTTTGTCTCCCCCATTCAAGGTACATATCTGGTCTACTGTAACCTCATTTGGTATAACTGCCTAACAATGTGACCTCTGACTTAATTTCTTCCAGAAAGTAAGAAACCATATTTCACAACCATACAAAACTGACTTATTATTTATTTTACTCCATTCTGTATGTAACTCCATGGTTCAGAGTCTTTCTCAAGCAGCTGATTAAACAATTTTGTCTTATGGTCCCATGCCAACATTTGTAAGGTCTCCCCAAAGATCTTTGCTCATTTGTTTCATAATAAAGAATGTGAAATGGCATTCTTGAGTGGTGTATTGAAAACCAATAGCTCTGAAATTCTCTTCGAATTCCATGATTGGCTGGTCCTTCATTATGTCAAAATAGGAAGGCAGTTATTAGTATCCCTAAAACAGTTCACAGCATGTCTGTAAAGTCATAGTGCAATTTTGAGGGAGTTGTTTTGTAATAATGCTAGAAACATGGATAAAACTAAACAAAAGATAAGCTGAGGTGCTGATATTCCCCCAAAATGCTGATTTATACATACAAACCCAGTGTTACAACCCAACTACATCGACATCTTCACTGCTGCAAGAACCTCACATTTCTATAATTATTAATTTATAATCTGAAATCTCCCTGTATAGATGGAAGTGTAAGTGAAACTGGAATTGAACGTTCTTCCAAGATCTTGTGTTCTGTTTACAGGGTGGAGTTTCTGGAAGTCAGACTGTCTCCTGCAGTAGAAAGTGCCTGCGTACGAGATTCAGTAATGATACTACAGTACAGCCAAAGTCTGGATGGCTATAATGTGCCATTCTGTGGGTTGATACATGGAATATCCAGTAAGTTCACATCTTATATACCCCATCTACAACATACCTTCGATCAATCTTCCAGAGTACAGATGTCCTAAATGAGTGAGGGCATTGTCATATCCTTAAATGTTTGTGCGAAAATCAAAAGAATAAATGAAGATAGATCTTGAAAAACTCCTTAGTATATGGGGTGCAAATAAACTCATTCATATGAACAATGTGCAACAGAAAAGGAACTGCAGTTCTGGCCAAACTTGATTCATTGTCCCCGTTTACTGGCAGAGAAAAGGTTAGAACTCGGTTTTCACATCAAAGGCTTACAGCAGCAGCAATGCTCTAGCCTCATATTTCAAATGCAAATATAATGAGGTAATGTAATCCCTAAAGTCAAGTTCCAAATTCTTACCTAATCATCATTCACCTTCCCATGTAATTCAATTCTGTGTAACCTCTACAGTTAACACCATTAACAGCTTAAGAAGCTTTATTTTCCATATTTTGGTGTTCAGTTTCTCCAAAGAATTATCTTACATTACCAGCCACCTACAGACTTCCCACCGCGAAAACCTCGAATCCTAATGTTTCATGCTCTTGTTTAGCTGTGATTCAAGTGAGAGACATGTCAAAGGTTCAAGTTGTGGTAACCGTACAGAGTCCCAGTGCCCTTTGGAACATCCGAATGGCTCAGATAAACTGCTCATCTGTACAGCATCCAGGTAACTCTACATTTCATGAAACGGCCTTAAATGAATGTATGTGAAAAAACAGCAGTAAAATAAACTCAAAAATTAACATTCAAGGCCTCTTAACTTCAAAGCCAGCCTGCCACCAGGCACAATTTCAAGCCAGTTTCATCCACCTAACAGCCATTACCATCTTGATCTTCCAAGTGGCTGTTTTGTTAAAAGATTCCCAACCAAAATTTGGTATGCATTTATTGTGTCCCCCTATCTGATTTTACCACCCTAACAATACTAGATGACCTGTAGAAACCACCGAGTTCTTTGTTTTGCAGCATCCTCCATTCTGTGCTCTTTGGTACGCTCTCCTACCACTTTGTTTCAATTTGTGTTATTCTCTCATGCCTCCATAGAATATTATTCAAAGTGCATATATATTCTTTTTATACATCAAAATAACTTTTTAATTCAAAATTTTCAGTGGTGGAGGCATGTGGTATCGCGAATGCTTTGTACCCAAGCACGGATTCCAAAGAGAACTCCTTATTATCAAAACCAAACTCCAATATGACATCAAACTCCATCCCGATATTCAGAACAAAGCAGCGACACACCACTCAGCCAAAGACTGTCGAGAGCAGGATAATAGGGGGTATGGAGTCTCCCAACATATTTCCATGGGTCGTGGCATTGAAACTTGATGACGTTCCCAAATGTGGAGGAGCCCTTATCACCAGTGAGTGGGTGCTGACTGCAAGTCACTGTTTATTAATGTAAGTATGTGTGTGTGTGTTGCAAACTGTGGGCATTATGTTCTAGGTGTCACCTGTGCAAAAGTGCAAGGTTCAGTTATATTATT
Source organism: Zootermopsis nevadensis (assembly GCF_000696155.1). The sequence continues at coordinate 64,056 of NW_019059837.1, forward strand.
TGTGGTTTAATTAACGACAGCATCAGTAGCTAAGACTATATACAGACAGCAACAGAAATTGCCTATTTTAAGGGACTATCTCCACACTTAACTGGAAGGACTGAAGAAAATCACGAAAAACTCTAAACTGAAGTTTGACCCAGGACGTTGTAAATATGAAGCACTTGGCTGTGATGTTCAGGTGTCAGGTTCTAGATGAATGCAATATTGTGCACATTTTTTTCACACATACTCCACACCAAAGCCTGGACAACTCATCAGTAACTGAGATTTTATTTTCAGCACAGAACATCACATTCAAACTGGCACTTTCTTCCCTAAAGATGAAGCCGCCAGAGCAGGCCATGTAGTTACCATTAGGTTTTAAAGGATTAAATATGTAGGGCCCCTTTACTGACCACAGTCCTATCACTGGTAATGAACATTGCTGCAATACCACTATTATTGATGGCAAGGACTCTGAAATATAATTAAAGGGTAGTCTCGAATGGCATTATGCCATTATCAGATATAATGAAAAAATCAGTCCACTGGTGCAGACATATGGACATGATATTAGCATACGTCTACCGTTTCCTTATAGCTACAAGTAGTGAATACTGCATGTACTTGGTATGTTCGCTTCATCAAGGGTAAGAGTGAAAATTAGAACTGTTTTACCAACAGCGTTCAGAGACCAGACATACCGGATATACTGCGCTTCACAGTGATCCTGGGTGCGCACAACTTATACATGATCCAGGACATGAGACAGGTTGTACAACCCCTCAGCAGAATAGTGCGGCATCCTCAGTACCTCGGGACTAACAATGACATCGCTCTGCTCCGCCTCAGTCAGCCTGTCAGCTACAGTGTGGTCATTAGACCCATCTGTCTGCCACCATCAAGTGGTAAGATTAAAGTTCTAAGAAGCGCTTACATTTCACTTATACTTCAGTATGTTTACAGAAGCCATTCACACTTAAATTGTTTGTTGGATCATTAAATTAAATGCACTGAAGTATTATCTTAGGTGCCCCTTGTAGTCTCTTCTTATGCCCCTGCCTTTCATGGATTAGGCTTATAAGCCTGTCCAAGAATGAGTCTATTGTCCGCAAGGTCTGGCTGCACTTCTTGTGCACGCTAATTAAAATTGCCTAGATGTTCTGTCTCCTCTTTTCTGGATGAATTTATGTGGTCTCTTTATAGCAAATACACGGAATCTTCTCTTAATATCATTATTCTTCATCCTATTTTATGGACACTTCTTACAAATTTCATTTCAGCAGACTGTATCCTGCTTTCTTCTCTCGTCATTAAATCCCACTTTCACTTTCATAAAGATGAGTAGGGAACCACCAGCACTTCAAAACACTAATAAGTTTTCAAGTCTTGATTATATCATCATTACTTCTACGTAATTCTTTACCAGATGACAACTATTTCCTTTTGCAAACAATGGAAATGTTAATGTTGTTATACTACAATAATCATTGCCGTTCTTATGGTTACTGATGTTACCACCACAGTAGTGGCATTGTTCTCTCTTCTCTTCACCACTGAACGAAGAACAGTTGAGGTTAGGTTAGAATGGGCATTGGAAGCTTTCCATCTCCATGGGGTAAAGGGCCAGAGCATGAAGTTGTGCACGACGTCTTCGTATCATGGTGCTGAGACTCATTAGCTACCAGGCTGTAATGAACGTACCATTGCAGATGAGACATATACCGGTCACTACGGAATCATCGCTGGCTGGGGCTTAACGGGAAATGGTTCCACGCAGACGCCTGTCCTGCTCTCTGGAACTGTACAGATCCTGGACAATGCACTATGCAACCAGTTGTGGAACGTGATCAGAGTGCCTATCGATAACTCACAGCTGTGTGCAGGAATAGGCAATGCAGCAACTTGTGGGGTAAGGCTGTGATACCAAACTTATGCCTGTAGTCATATCATTCACTTTCCATGGCCATGCAGTACTCTCTTCAGGTTCTTCATGTTTCATTTCCTCATTCTTTCTACATTATTGGTATACAGTACAATGCAACAAGTGGCTACTCACTGTAGAGATTTGAGTTCAGTCGTAATACTGTCCATGAGGGACATCTGGTGGATAAAATGATGCTGCAGCAGTTTCTTCTCAAATTACTTCAGTCTCCTGTTAATTGTCATTCCACAAATGTTCAACCTCCACATTGTTAGTAGAGTTATTGCATTACCAGGGTGACAGCGGAGGACCCCTGGCTGTACAGGAGCAGCAGAATGGTTTCTACAGTGTGGTGGGCATCACCAGCTTCGGGTCGCCCGGAGGGTGCGGTAACAAGATGTTTCCAGACGTATCAACCCGCGTTACTTTCTACCTGAACTGGATTTACCTGGTGCTGACAGACGCCTGAGTCAAGTAATAACTTACTGTCTAGTAATAAACCCAAAAGTTCGAACTTCACGGAGCACAGTCCCTCTTGAGAAGCTGACAGTCACTCAACTAGTCATAACATTCCTGACCTTTTGTGAGACCCAAAGGTTCATTACTGTCTTCACAAGAGCCCACCACTGGTCGCTATCCTGAGCAGAACCCAAAAGCTCAACAGTTAAACTTCATGCCCAAAGCCCACCACTGGATTATACCCTGAACCACTCCAATGCAGTTCACATCCTAACATCATAGTTTTCTGTGACCCCCACCAAAATTCTGTATCTATTTCTTGACTCCCCAGCGAACCTACACGTACTAGTCAATCATAACTTTTAGGAAAAACAAACATCAAATCTCATGAATAGAAGGACCAAGACTAAGGAGATGACAATATTAAAACGAATCTTAGGAGAAAATTGTGAACATAAAGAGGTTGATGAAACTGGGTTAAGGTTTTGGCGTTTGCAGTGTTGAACCTTTGGGTACCATTACCTTAGCATTAGGCAGATACTTACATGAACAGGTTATGTAATTATAAAATGTTTGGTAAACTCCTTGTCCAGTGAATTCCAGATGGAAAATCTACTTGTGCACACCAGTACCCACTGTATCATTACTATACCCAGGGTGATGCTCTCCCATCATCAGGCTCCAACTAACTGGCCTAACATTTGTATCTAGGGTCCACTTCCAAGAATCAGATGCCAGGATGGAAACAGAAGACAAGATAAGAAATACACACAAACGAGACTTTCAGAGAAGCTTTGTGCTGTGACAAGATCTCTGAACATTTACCTCTTACCATGCATCAGAATGTATGTGTGATGGATGAGTTTCAGCACACAAATATCATCAGAGTATTTGAAGGGCCAGGATCTGGAGGCAGTCTGATGGGCTTTACAGATTAAGAAACATTATAAGGAAACCAGAAATACCACTCAAAGGTGATCTAAATTATATTTAAGAATTGAGTCCGTGCCACAAAGTAAACACACCTCTTCACCATTACAAATATCAACAGGTTGATGCTGTTTAAGGAAATAAACTCTTTTTACACTGAGAATCATTCGAAACTTGTGAATAGACTTACTGTAAACCAAGTAAGCTCTAAAGATCTAACAGAAAACAGACGGTATGATGCTGGATACAAATTTATACAAGTTGTGAGATCCCTTGTGATGAACAAATAGGAATAAACAATCTATTTGTTATACGGGTTTCATATAAGTGCTAACTTTTCTGAATAAAGAAATATGTCATATTTGGTACTTGACTTGTCAACCAAGTCAACATTAATTGATCCCTGCACATGATACAAAGCCAGCATTACCTGGTTTCAGGTACTCTTTCAGCCAAACTCATATTATCTCTTTCTATAACATCTTTAAAAGCACATCTACTAACAAAACTTATTCAAAACTCTTCTGTGCTGGGGTAAAGTACAATGTAGCTGCATATGAAGGATGTGTTTTGACTTTCCATTATTCATCTGCACCCAACTGAAAAACAGACAAGACACCATCATTGTACGCTGAAGCCCCTGAAATATTAACATTAACTTCAAACAGGATCAGCTGAATTGTGTTGACAAAACAGAAATGAAACATTGTCCGGAGCTGTTTCCTAGTGCCTCAGTCACAAATCTGCAGTCAGCTGCTGAAGAACCCGTTTACACTTTACGCCCTCTGCTGATCCTCCGCCTCAGGCAACCTCTTCAAGTTCAAACGTTTTTGTACCATTAAACTCGAGTCAAATGCTTCTTCCAGCTATTCGAGGCTCCGTAACTCATATAAGACGAGTCTTGCAGGTACACACATAGTTACAGTGCACTGGCCTGTGAATACCTTGCCCCATTAAATAAAAAAAAATTGCTTTAACTTCCTTAACTATGTATATTATTGCCTCGAAACTCTAAGTTACAAGCCTCTTAATCATAAGGAAAGGAAATGTTCCTGAACAATTACTGTATCACTAAACAACAGGAATGTTAACTTTATATATTGTAATTATTGAGTCCATACAATAAGAAATTACAGAGCTTTCTGAGGTCTTCAAGCACAGCTCACCCCAGACAAATGTTTTAAGAAGTATTTTGCACCTGCAATCAACTCGGATTAAATCGCTGTCACTTGTTAGAATTTAGGTCGTACAACAATTCTATTTCAACTGAAAAGTTGAGTTGGGAAGGTGAACACAAATGATGAGTGGGTAAGGATCTTGAAGGAGATTATGGCTTATATGATGGTAATACTGTCACATGTTTGGAGAGACTGATTAAAAATCTGTCAGGACCCCACAGAGATTCAATCCAAGTGCCTCACAAATAAGGTACAACCTGTACAAAAAGCAGCATGCGAGTGATTATTGGCACATTGATCATACCTTTCTCTTTTTCGCAGAGCCGCGGTCTTGTTCTGGCCGCTTGCGTTTGCTGTTCTGAGATGGGGGCCCATCAGTCTCATCCTGACTGGAAGAGCCGCCAGGAGTACTCAGAAAGTCTCTCTGTTTATTGGCTTCTGTCGTACGGGTCTCCCTCCTCAGGGGGGCTTCTCCCACAACTTGGACGAGCATCTGTGTTGTCAGGAAATCCTACACGCATCACATTAATATTATAACGGACCATATAAAATTTCATTCATTTATGGACAAGTCCGTGCAGTGTATTTTGCACAGTTTTAAAATTATGGTTGGCCATCATCCAGTGATCTTGAGACTTCACTCACCATTCTGTTTTATTTTCATTCATAGTTAATTAGTTTTCAGCACACAAAATAAATGTATCCATTGATTCAAAAATGTTAATAAAATCACCTACGTCCTGTAGATAAATAGAGTTGAACATTAATTATCTTACGTGGTATTGTGAAACACGCCTCTACACGTTTCTCTACCTCTCAGAAGCCAGCTTATCAATCAACCTTCAAGAAACAGACTGAAGGTATGAACCTCATTCTGCTGGCTCTCGACAAAGAGGGCTTTTGAGATTAGCCAATGTGATTCATAACAACAAAAAAAGTTCTTGTTCAGTTAAGTAACTACCAACTGTTAAAGAAAATCTATAACATGAAGTTTCATGGGAAGTGGATTATAATGGCTGACCTGTACGTGCTGCATGCCTTCTTGCTGCATCTGGCGTGCCATCTTGTGTACAAAGTGGCTTGTCTTGTTATACATGATGGAGTTGAGGAACATGAGCATAACGTCACGCTGAAACTCGGCTGTCGTCCGTGTCACGCCCAGTTCGATGTTCTTTTTGATCGTAGACAGGTCAATGGGTCTGCGAATACACGACACATAAAATTCATCGTGTGTCTCAACCACTGATCTACGGTTTAATTTATGCTAATCCGCTAAGTCTAGCTACTGTTGTATACATTTTAACACTGGTTAAAAACAGTAGCAAGATAATTTACAAAAACATGGAAATTAAGATATTAAATTCTGGGAATGGTTCATACCATGCAGTTCAAAATCTTTCGTCTTTCCATCTGCTATCTAAAAATGTACGTCTGCCTTTACCTTTCTTTATCATGAGAGCCAAAGTCTCATAATTATACAAAACAAGTTAAAATATTTTAATCTTTAAGTAAGCAGTTCCTACCTGTGTACAATACCGCTGTACCCTGGAGCTTGGTCATCTGTTATTGGACGCAGGAACAGTGAGGCATACTTGTGTGTGGCTAGGCGCCCATACAACAGCATGATGGATTTCTTCCACGCTCGATATTCACGATCCTCATCACTGCAACAACATTACAGTTTGGAAATTAAGACTTATTAGCAAACCAAACTAATTTACTATGAAGCCCTTGCACTCCTATTCTGAGCCAGTCTCACAGAGTAGACATTCCCTAAATCCTGTAGCTCAATTCATAGCATTGACAGTAATCCCATGAAAAGGGATGGTACAAGGAAGAGGAGGAGGGAGAGAGAGAGAGATTCCTTCCTCTACCATACATTTCAACTCACGTGATAGGTGCAGCTGGACTGTTTGGTACAGAGTCGATAGGTGTTACAATAATGCCTCGTCGTCGGTTATTTCGTGGTGGTTCCACTGCATCATTTGTTTTGTCATCCTCAGTGGATGGGGTATCAGCCCTCGCTGCTACCTTCTGCGTGGCTGTGTTGTCAGGTGCCTGCTTCAGTTCATCACCTCCTCCCTTCTCTTTCTTGTCCTCATCCTCATATTCCTCTTCATCGTCCTCCTTCCATGTTTTGCCTCCTGTACTGCTGTGCAAAACACTAAAAGAAAGGGAATGTTACATTTTTTATTACATTAGCATGGACCACACAGTGAACTGCATGAAGGTCATGGGGAAACTACCAACATTTTATAATGTTAAAGTAATATGATTTCACATTACTCATATGTAATATGAATAATTAAAAACAATATTTTTCCATCTCAAGTCTGGCAGGTTGAAAATCATCACTAAATAAAACAAGAAACACGAAGGATGCCCTCTGGGTTGCAACCTCGCTGCTTTCAATATAAGAGCAATGAGACCCTAATAATGGTGGCAGCAAGGATGTGTTAAATGTTAGTAAACTTCTATCAGACTAAAAGCCACTACAGCCCAGACTTTGAGAACCCCACATCCTAGTTAAGAAACAGAAAGTTACTGCACCTGGTATTCTCTGAAATGGGTTCCTCCGCATGTTCTGCAGCAGTCCACGGCTTCTCGCCAGCTTTTTTCTCATCCTCACTGCTCTCAGCATGAGAGTCATCTTCCTCTGCTGCCTCACTGATCTTCTCCGTCACTTCATACGTCTCTGTCATCAAATCCTCTGTCTCTACCTCTTGCTTCATTGATTCCTTCTTCACACCCTCCACATTTCCACCTGGAGGTTCTGGTGCTGGCAAATCCTCTTTCTCTACTGCATCAGCAACATCTCTCTCAGCCCTTCCATTCTCTTCAACTTCACCCCCTAAACTTTCTTTCTTTACCTCTTTCTCCACATCACTTGTTATTAACTCTTTCTTAATTTTACAGCTATCTATATCTTGCTCGTGTGTCTCCTCACTGGAGTACGACTCCTTCGTGGCAGCATGTGTAACTTCCAGACCCGTCTCGTTTCCACTGTCAACTTTATCACACTCCGTGGCTTCAACCGTTGGTGCATCTTGCTTCTTCTCTTTCACCACCATTTCATCTTCATCCTCCTTTACACTTTGCACCTTCTCTTTATTGAGATCTTCCTCTGCATTCGCTTTATTGATTTCCATCTCTTCTGCTTTGGAAGTGGGAATTTCAATGGCTACAACTTCAATTCTGGATCCTTCATCCAATTCAAAATCTTTATTAATGACAGCTTCGCCAATAAGAGTTTCATTCTCGCCTGCGACGTCAGTACTAGTCTTTTCCACTGAATCATCTTCTTTATTCTCCCTGATGCTGTCCCAGTGTTTATCCTGTACTGTCACCGTCTTATCGGGCAAAGAAACGTCTTTCTCGTTACCGTCTTCAAATGCTTCTTGATGAACGTCAGGCTCAGTACCTTCACTGATGACATCTTGCTTGCTACCATCACCATTCTTTCCAGTAAGAACAACTTCTACCACTTGGCACTGTGTGTCTGGTGGTACCTCCTCCTGTCCAACCAACATGCTGCCATCAACAATGACAATTTCTGCGTCACTAGTCCTGGACCCAAGTGCCGGCACCTCTATCACCTCTGCGACCGTCTCGGGTTCTGGCCCAGAGTCTGCAACTACAACTGGCATTTCCATCAGCATGTGAACATTCTCCAACATGTCTTCTGCGACTTCCCTCTTATCATCTGCCTCCTTTGAGTCCGACAAGGATTCCGCCTCAAGCAACGCCTTTCTGCTGGCATGCTCCTCCTGCTCCATCTTCTCAACATCGGCGATGGCTTGTGATACAACCTGCACAGATCCATGCTATTACTACACTTCAACAGTAAGTGAACTGTGGTTCACACACCAGAAAATATTTATGGGGGTTTGCCACAAAGAGATACATAATGGAGGAGTTTCTGGGTATAAATATTATTACATGGCAAATTTACAGATATACAAATTTCCTTGTATGAACATGCCCATCAGGAGGTTACATATCACCTATCCAGAAGAAGTGAAGTGGGACTGCCATTAAAGGTACAGAAGAATTAAGACTAGAAGTGAAAGGAAAATGGCAGTGGCGTCAATACACCAACCCTCAAGACGGGAGAAGCAAAGTGGAATGCACCACAGATTGCAATCAGGTCTTATGCTCAAAACGAGTTCTGCACCATCTTGAATAAGTTCCGTTCAGCGACTGCATAAACCAAGCATTCAAATGTACGTCTTAAATATTTAATTTTACATACCTCAAGTTCTTCATCTATCAGTTTCTGTGAAGGTCCATGAGGAAGATCCACGGGCCTGATGTCTTGTGGCCCCACAACCACCTCCATTCCCACAACCTGGTCCCGCAAACTACAAACACAAAAACAAACGTCATTAGCTGAGCATTACTTCAAGATGCTTAACACCACTATATGGGGTCCTATTTATCAGATAACAGTTATCCAGTTGGTCACAAAATTCCCTCTCCCTATATTAGGCATAGTGCACAAATTTTAGAAATAATTATTTGTAATTTATTACTGAACATCAGCATGAGTTACAGAGATGACATATTCAATAGTTTTGGGCCCTCAACACTTTCTAGCTGCTAAAAATGTGAACAAATGAACGGGAGGTTCATGTGGAAACATACTTCGGTATCGTTACCGCATCAGAATTTTGCTCCACTTCTACCACTTCAACCGGTTCATCTGTGCCGACTTCACGGCGCACTCGCATCTCCTGGTGCTGAGGATGACACACCTCCTCTGTAACAAATGTCATACAAACCAGTCAGTCACGAAGGTAATTTAGTTTCCAACTTATTACCTACCATTACCCCAGCTTCACACATCTGTAACATCATAATACATGGAAGAATGCTGTAACCAGAGGTAAAAATTACTTTGTATTCATCAGACAAGATCTTAATGAATCTCAAAGCATAGGGTGTGGTTGTGGCAGAAATAAAAATCTTACCCTTGCCTGGAATTGAACCCTCACTGCCTAGTTTGTATCCTGTCACTTTACATACCATACTCTGAAGTCATAAAGGCTCAAGAAGTGTATTTACATTTAGTAACAGATTAATGTGGTAGGAAAATCCACTTTGTAGGCACAACTGAGTTTGTACTACTACTCCTTTCAGAGAAAACCTTTAAAGCCCCAAAGTTAGCTACATGTACCACTTGCTTATCATTCAGTAACTCTGTGTTTTGCCCATAAAGTGTATCTGTTGGTTGTGTATGACTCTCAGAACAGCAATTATTTCCTTAAGCAGCATTAACTAACTGATCTTTGTAATGGAGATATATTTTCTTTGATTTAGGGACTTGATGTATAAATATTTACATGAACTTCAGCTTATAATACCATCACGATAATGTTAAAAATTCTAGAAATACATAATAGATTAGAAAATGTTATCTGTTTCAAAATATTCACAAATTTATCACTTGGAATAACACAGGACACAAGTTAACATAACAACATAGACTTATATCAGACTTATATCTCATATCATTCAAACTTATATCAGACAGAGGGCAGTAGTTGCAGAAACTGAATTCAGTAACAGTTATGGCAAGAGAAATCAACATGAATAAAGGGAGAGAGCTGTGAAATATTTGAAAATATATAAATGTATAAGGTAGTGCTGGATACTGCAGTGAAAGAGGAATCAGAATATGTTTAAGAAACTGCTGTAAATTAAATAGCTACAAAACCAATGGAAGTAAATGAAACCATCGTGCAGAAAAAAAAACGTTGTGGGATGGACGTGTAGAAAGAACACAAATGGACAAAAAGATGAAATCACTACAATCAAATGACGACTCTCATTATACTTGGAGGCTGTGTCCCTGAAACAGTCTCCAGAGTCAGAATGGCGTGGCAAGTCAGTGAAACTTTGCCAGGTAACTTGCATTTTATAACAGTCTAAATCAGGGATTCTCACCCTTTTTCGCTGGCGTACCACTAATTCAAATTTAACACATTAAATGTACCACTAACCAAATGCGTTCAGGGAAAACTTATTTATGTTAATATTATCTTTTGATTTTCTTACTTAGTTTTGGTACCACTCAACATTGGCTCACGTACCACAGGTTGAGAAACGCTGGTCTAAATAATAAACCCTTCACTATGTGCTGCTCCTTACTGAACAATTGACGAAGGTGAAGTTTTTGGATTTAACGAGGTCCATCATTTTGTTTTTGATCCTGAACCAACGCTATTCACGTGTTTTTTAAAAGCTGATGAAAACTGATACGAGCCTATAATGGTGATCATACATGGACCAAAAAATAAAAATCACCAAACACCTCCTAGAGTAGAGACCAACGAAACTAAATTATCAGTTTTTTTAAGTGAGACACACAGACTGATATATGGATGATCATGAAACATGTTTATTTCATGCATTTTGTGTATTCTTTGCCAGTGCGGTGAATTACGACGACTGCCAAACTTGGCTTACCTGCTTTATTGGTGCTGGGATGCAGGTGCTGGTTGGGAAGTTTGGCAACACTGCTGACAGGCAACTCAGGCAGGGGCTTGCCAGGTAGGCTAGGTGGCAGCTCAAGCAACATGGAGAGTGTGGGCGCTCCTGGGGACAGACATGTCCACGCTAATGTAAGCTCAAACAATGAAGCATGCAACCTTCTCATATGTACCATATTCACATAACGACATGAAGATATTTTTTAAGCAAACATTAGAAAGTTTGAAAAAATTCAAGAATTTACACTTTAACAACAAACTAACGCTATCTTCAGAACGATACCCTAAAGTGTCATGACAATTTTGTCATCCAGAAAGGCTGCACTCTAAGAACAAGTACAATGAGCAAGACCTAATATGCTGTAGGACAGTTCTCGTCCTTGGAGAAATGATACAGATCGAAACCTTGTATACGGTTGTTCTGTGACCAGCTCTGAAATGCCAGAGACAAAATGTCACGAAAAGTCTTAGAACCGTGTCTCAATTAGTCAGAGTGACTCAAAAACTCATGTTCACATAAATATGGTACATAATATTTTTAACGTACAAATGTGCCAATGTA
>NW_019059837.1:76012-88410 GCF_000696155.1 Zootermopsis nevadensis
AACTCACCAGCAGCAGGTGATGTGGAGGATGGCTTGGGCATGTCTTCGCCACCTGCAGTTCCAATAGCACTAGTCACCAAATTCTTGAGGCTTGAAGAGACAGTAACAGGTGGAGGCGCCACGCTCGATACTCCTGGGGCAGGAATACCTGGTGATGAATGCAGAAGGCTGGTAATAGTGGGGTTGCTGGAGACTCCACGATGATGTGCTGTGATGGCAGAATGCAGAATTGATGACTGCAAAAGATGAAATTCACAGTGGTTGATAAATAAGTCATTTTACAGAGCTGCAAAAATTTCTGATAATACGAAGTTGTTGTGATTTATTTTTAGGTACCCTCCGAGTATCTGTATGAGAAGAATCGAGGAAAATATAAGAAAGCCTCTGAGGATAGCCAGCCTTTGAAGAGGATTCAAGTGAGTGCGTTCCAAATATGAGTCAGACATATTACTTCCATACTACATCACTCAGTTTTACGTCCATGTTAAATGACAGTCACCTGGAGCCACGATGGATCACTCAAGAAAGTGATAACCTATAGCCAGAACTTCAAATTTCCCATTAGAGTTAAGACATTGGATGTCTGGTCTGTATCAGTGGTCCAATACCTTTATCATCACTATTGATATTAGTGTTTAGACCAAATGTTACATTATAACAAGAAATGAACTTTGATATGATAAAGACATGGCCATAACAGATCTGAAACTTCTGTACCAACATGTTTCGCGCCGACATTAAAACCAGCAACCTTCCGAAAAGAAGCTAATACGCCAACCACTACATGAAGGTGTGGTGCAGAGTCCTTTATTTGCTTCTACGTCCTACGTGGTGAGCATGCTTGCATCCCACACAAGATGAGACAGAAAATTCACCTGTGATGATGGGGCAGGCGACGGGCTCTTTAGTAGACTTGTCAACAGTGGGGAAGTTGGGGTTGGCACCACTGGTTTAACTTCAGCAAGAACTTCACTGGTTTCATCACCAATCACCTGCAAAAATTTATATACATTGCAAATATGATTTGGAATTGAAGATATTACGTAATAAAGATGCCAGATAATTCTCCTAACAGTGTTAGAAGAGACATGAAAAAAGGTTATGATTGTCTGGAAAAGAGTCTAAGACCAACAAAACAAATGAGCACACAATTTTAGCGACGAGAAGTATTAGAAAATAACAAGGATAGAAGAGACATGAAGCTAAAATAAAACTGAGCTTAAAATGACTAGCATAAACTTAGGCATGTGGTGCTGAGAGTACATAAATGACATCTGCTTCATGTTTGATGTAACTGAATACTTTATACACCAATTCTGAAGGTGACTGGCTCACAAGAGCAACTGAGAGTAGATGAACAAATGTCCAAAACTCAACGCTGTCATTTGCACTGTACTGTTCGAAGCCTGTTGGAAAATCGCTACTTCAGTTCTAAGACACAGAAATGAGGACAATATTAAAACAGAAAGGAAATGATTACAGTGAGAAAATGTCTTAGAAAGTAGCGACATGTATATGAAAAACAGAGGCATAAAGATAATTTTAAAATTTAGGGGAACAGAACATGAGAATGTGAACTGGAAGAAACGATCTCAGAATAAGGTGTATTGTTTGTTTATTAGTGTGTTCAATGATGCTGTAATAACTGCACATTATGATTACGGAGAAAATTAATCTAAAAAGAAACGTGGCCTACACCCTGGTGCATCCCTCCATTCATCTGGAGGGACTAAGAAAAATATAAATCTCAGTCATGAGACTCAACTAAGGACTGCTAATCTATACACTGTACTGATTGGTAAAAACAGAATATAGATATACGCTCAAGAGGTAATAGATAAGTGTTGAGGAGTAATTGAGAATAAACACATGGGCATAGATGTTGATTTGTGTTCCTCCTTCCCCAAGTCTTAATACAACTCACGTCTACATTGAGTGGCTCACTCAGGGGACTGTCCACCACGCTGTCTGCTTCACTACTTGGCTCGGACTGGCTGCTATTGCGGCGACTCCCACCAGGGCCACGCTGGATCTTCTTACGATGCGGTGAAGCTGCTGTCACTGTAAAACAATCATCGGTAGACTTCTCAGTGAAGTACATGAAATAAAGCATTATACGAAGGTTATGTCTATCCATCCATCTGCACATTTCACCTTGAAAAATATGCCTCGTGGATTTCAATTAAATTTAGTATTGGACATTTACAGTGAAAGTAGCTGGGACAAGCTGAATTTTGTTCCCTTTAATGCAACCTAAACCTCACTTTAAAAGAAATTAAAATGTAACGTCATTATTTCTGAAATGGCTCGTCATACAACACACTGGTACACGACGTAAAATACACCTGTCACTGACTAGGAAGACAGATTTGTTAGAAATTTCTAATTTGTCATTTCTTGTGTTAGCAAAATTCAAATGATATTTTTATGGCATATTACAAAATGAATAAGAATTGATAAGTCTGAAATCAGAACATCAGGAAGCAGAAATATCATATGCAAAAATTTGTCAAATCGAAGAGGGCAGCATAATGGGACACACATTCTGCATGGATGACAACATAATTCCTTCACAAGTTCCAAAAAACAAGCTGCTGAAGATATTACTGTTGGGGAGCCCACATTTTGCATGGATGACAACATAATTCCTTCATAAGTTCCAAAAAATAAGCTGCTGAAGATATTACTGTTGGGGACAGAAATATTAAGTGGGGGAAAACGAACAAAACAGATTACGGAAAGATTGTGCATACAGGTAACCCTCGATTCAAAAACGGCGTTATTCTGAATCGGCGCAAATCGAGGGTTACCTGTATAAACATGTGTAGTGCTTACAGCAGAAGCAACAACGGCTGTTCATAAATTCTGCCATACCAAGCATCGGTTATGATGAAAATTATTTAAACTGTTATCATGACAAAGTTTCACTGTAGACAGCTTCTCACTTCCCATAGCAGCAACAGTATCCCTTCAAAAGGACGCTCCTCAGAAAACCTCCAAAACTGTTTTAGAAATGGTGTGGAGGGAGAATCAGTTTTCATGTTTGTGTGACATACCTGGAGGCTTCCACGCTCTCTCCAGCTCGATCTTCTTCTCTTGTCTTTCCTGCAACCATTGTTTGTGTGCCTCTGCATCTCGATCCTTCTGCTTCTCTTCCCTGTCATGAAACAAACTTTACAGTGGCTGCTGCATGCATTGCGCTACTCAGTTACAGATGCGTGTGCAAGCACAAAACCAGGTACCCATACAAAACCACCAAGTATTTACACAGTCCAGATATTACATAAGAATTTAAGTCATTACAACGATGGGGGTTTAACGTAAACTTTGAATTCCAGGGACGAATACAGCAACTGCAATGAATGCTAAAATGGTGGAAAACCTTTCCAACAACAAATGCATCTTATCCCTGATGGACAAAGTTATTGTACAAACGTGCAATTGCACTTACACCTCAATCTGCTGGCACATCTCTCCGAGCTTGTCATCGACTTGTCCTGCCTTGATCTGAGCCACTTCCTCTTTCATCTTCAGGTACATGGCCCGTTCCTCCTGCAGCAGCCTCTTCAGTTCGCTTATTCTCTCTGCAGCATTGGAATTATGTCAATCCTCTGACAAGGGACTACTCTCATATGATAAACAGTTTCATTGTGCAGCTAAGTGGTCAAGAAACTCTACTTTTATGTAACCCAAAGACGGATGACTGTGTTCACAGAACTTTTCTATTGGATCATATCAAGAATCAGTTCAGTTCAGTTCAGTTTACCTCATTATTATTTTAACTGCGTACCATCTGCTGCGGTTATGTAGTAATAAGTGACAAACAGTAAGATGAATTGAATGACAATCTCAAAAGTCATAAATAATTCCTACTGTACCATCTGCTGTGGTTATGTAGTAATAATTGACAAACAGTAAGATGAATTGAATGATAATCTCAAAAGTCATAAATAATTCCTACCATGAGTGAGGTTCCTCACAATGGCTTCTCCGGGTGTTTCAACATGTTCACTGCCAGACTTGTCAGTTCTCTTCTTCCGTTTTGGTGTATCAACATTCTCCAGCAGATTCCCATACTGCAGGGCACAGCTCTTCTGTGAAAACCAGTCTACAGGGCGTCCAGGCTCCCCAAAGAGTCGCAGTGCTCGACTTACGGACATCCTGTTTCATATATTCATACATTTATAGCCACCATTCCACAAAAATACCTCAGTAAACTTAATTCACATCCATATTTTCAACATACCAGTTCTGGTCTCCACTTCGAAGTACAGCGGAGGCTAAACATAGCTTCTCCTTGATAGACCAAGTGTCTATTGGAATCCTCTTTAACTTCAGTCCTGAAATACAAGAACAATCTATATGTACCTTTCAGCCCCTTAGCATTGCCCAAAGTGCTCAGTACAAAAAGCTCAGACATCACAGTGTCATCCCACAAACTCAGCCCATCAGTAACACTGCTAACTTTGGGTGTCCTTTGTAGAATTAATGTTTTGGCTATTCTATAAACGTGAACTAAACTTCTTATAATGAATCATGCTATACAAAGCTATTGTTCTACTAATAAAGTCCTTTATCCTTCTGCTAAGCCCTTCAGTGACTGTTTCATGTTAATATTTCCGAAATTTTATCAAATGTCACATTAACGGAAAAAAGAAGCTAGTCACAGCAGAACGTTTGTGCAAGGTCACATTCTGATGATAGCATAAAATATATTATCTGGATGATAAAAATTGCGTTTTTTAACTGTTTAAATGACACTGACTGGCGGTAATTTCCGCGACGGTGTTAAGACCGAAGGCCTTTCAGAACATTTTAGAGACACAACAAACGTTTACTCTGGGCCTTTATTTTGCATAATGTATATACTTATCTACAAATCAACTTACTTTCTTGTACTGAATTCATATTTGTAAGTTCTACAGTCTATAACAAAACGGCTCGAACAACTTCGTAACTTACTACGCCATATTGTATCAATTTTTGGAGATGAAAAGGACCACATAAGTGTTTGACAAACTTTCTCTATATAGTAACAAAATTATAATTTGGATTTAAAAAGTATGAAATTTCTTAATTCATTAATGAAATTGAGGACGTGTCCATTTCAAGGTTATGTATGATGGAAATAATTTTCGACAAAACTCCTGCCGAAAATTACCTTGTGTTGAAGATAAAATACCTTCAATGACATTAACTGCCATCTATTTGTAGTGAAACAACACAAACGGCCGGAATAGGACAAGTTTGAACTTTGCCACAGGCTTTCTGTTGGCGTATTTTCCTCGTTACCGAAAATAACCCTACTCATCGTTATGCTGTAAAGTATTTACCCAAAACTATGAATTTCAATTATATTACATATAACTTTCCATCAGCATGATAATGTGTTCCTCAAGCAGCTAATACTGATCTACTTAATTAATGTCTTGATTTTTCTGGAACTAGAAGATTCATTACCATACTCACATAATAAGACCACCAGTGAACATCTTGAGCCAGTTCAATACAGTCCACCCCATAATTCTTAAGCCACATTTTTATATTGATACCCAATTCAGATCCTCCAGGTGGTTTCATTCTTTGATGTTTTCTGACTCAAATTTTGTACACATTTCATCTTCCCCGTGTTTGTTAGGTGTCTGGTCCACATAATCCTTGATTTAATCACACTAATTATATATGGTGAAGAGTGAAACTTATGAACTTCATATCAAAGTTTTCTGTTGTGTACTGTGTTTTTGACAGTTTATATTTTATTAGATATGTTTTGGTGCTTGCAGCAGCATCATTATTCTTATATATGTATTATATGCAGTATTCAAACACTTTTGTACAATTCTTCATTAACCATTATTTTTCTTCTTAATTACAATTCAACAAAGTGCAAAGTTACAAATAAAATGTACAGGTATACAGTTTATCATCAGCTACATTTTTTTCAGTATTGCATATCATTACTATTCTACATCTTTGGCAGTTGTTAACATGTTTTTATTAGCTACATTAAGCTAAAGTTCTTGGATTCAATTATGGAATAGCATAATGTTAAAACATGTATAAAAATTGGAATTGAATAAAGGCATCAGAAATTACTAACAAAATAGACCACCATTTTCATTTGGCTTTGGTCCAAAATTAGTTAGAAACAGGAACAATCTACCCCAAGAGGAAAACAATACCCACAAGGCAGTGGAAGCACAGGATAGCGCTTGCTATGTTGTGTGTGCCCAGCCAAGAAGAAATTACTAACTAACTAGATGGCTTACAGAACCCAAAGGTTCATCACCGAATTTACAAAAGCCCTTCACCAGACCCTGTCCTGGGCCAACAAAATCCAGTTGCTTTCAACTTCTTTCTCCCACAGATCCTGCCTGACATTATCCTCCCAACTACATCTAGGTCTCCCCAACAGTCTCTTCCCCTCAGGCTTCCCGACCAATAAGAAGAAATTACAGACTACAAAATTTCAATTTCTACATCAAGGTTTTTTTACAATGTTGAAAGGGAAACATTGCCAAAAGCGTAAATGCTGTATGTATGGATTTGTATGAAATAATATTTTGTTTAGTTCAAGAATCTATTAAAATTTTTGGAAATAATTTTTAAAATTGTAAAAAAAATTCACTCTAGAGTTTGACAACATATGTTGTTACATAAACCTTTATGAAAATATTTTAGCACAAATTACTTTCATTTTTTCATTGATAACATCCTTAATAGTTTAACCCCTCACCCAAGTTCAAAATCAGACTATAAGCCCTATAGTACAGGAATTTAAATTTTTATTCCCATATAATAAAGGTTAATATATATGTCCAGTATATAAACAGACAAAGAGAACCTACTGGTACAAGAACACATGAAACAGTGCTGTTTGTAGCTTGGAGACTTCACGTACTTCTTTTTGCCACCACGTGCAAAGTAGACAAGGAACTTAACTTCATATCAAATAGGTACTGAAGACGCTTTCACAGTGGGTGAAGTGATGTAAGTATAATACAGACTATGTATTACCATCAATGCCAAGGTTAAGAATCCATGGTGTTACACATCCAATCCCAAATATTTCTTGACGTGGTTCATCTTCATGCAGATAACTTACCTCTTTACCTTTACACGACACTGAGAGCTTTGTTTGTGAGTTTGAAATAAGATAATTTGTGGTTATCCATATTTTAGGGTATCTGAACATACTTTCTGCTTTAACATGCACATGTCATATTTATTGATATTACTGAGTTTTTCTCTTGTATCTGAGTTTTAAAATTGTTACTTTTCGTTACCACATTCCCTCAAATTTCACACTGCATATAGATGTGACAGCTGCCATGCCCAAATGCTAAACACTGTAATTTTTCATACCAGCTGCAACCCCAATAAAATTAAGAAATTTTCATGAAACAGGTACTTGCGTTTCACGGAACAGAGCTGCAATATCCATTGCCAAGTGCTGGAGTCCCACATTTTGTAGGTTCATTATAATAGCAACAGTCACCCCGCAAGGGATGCAGATTTCTGTACTCTGAGTAACCACGGGCTTTGAAGAAGAGAACACTGACAAAGAGTTTGGAGATGAGGAGGTATGAGAGGTTAACTCACCATTTGAAATGACAGCAGCCGGTGATGCAGGAGAAGGAGGATAAGGTACAGTATTTGGGACAATCAACAAAACACTGGACGCACCAACAGCACCACCAGTGTGCCCCACACTAAATTTCTGAATATCACCACCTCCGTGCTCTTGCAGTGATGGCACAACAAACCAGCCCATGCCATAACCGTCGCAACGACCCCACTTACTAGTTGTCCCTGGCTGCGGAGTCCATAAAGCCTGCATTGTCTCGGCCTTCAAGTAACCAGGAGGATATAACATTTCCTGGAATGAAATTTTGAGGCATGTTATAGAAACAGTTACTTGTTTAGCTAAAACCGAAAGGCTATGCTGCACAACACGCAGGCCAATTCACACAATTAATCATTTTAGAAAGGAAACTGGCAATGAATCAAACTCTTCCCTGTCATTTAACTTCACACAATTCTCAAATAAAGACTATATACACATCACACCATATTACAAACTCATTACATGGAGACACCATGCATAAAATAGACTAACGTGACATATATTTATTTATCTGTCACATCTGCGCAACTTCTACAAACAGATTGAAGGTATTTAAACAAAAGGAAAACAATACCAATTGATGAAAAAGATAAATGATTTTGATAAACATGGAGACTCTGAAATGTGGAATCAACTGACCAGTTCATTTCGCCACTGGTAACTGTACAGCATGGCATTCCCAAAGCGCAGCAGGTCACCCACAGTGGATAGAAAACCGCTCCCTGCCCACTTGAGCGAGACGTCCACATATGGCACATTGTTCAGACGACCTCTTGCATTTTTACTGTAGTACCTGGGCACATACAAGTATTCCTATGGTTTATTCAATGATTCTCTCAATAGCTCAGATTACATAGCACTGAATGTTGCAATTCATGACTAATGAACAGGATGGGATTAGTTGAAGGAAGTAATCACGACCTAGCTCACGATGCTACTCATGAATTTTCTTTGGAATGCTGAGGAAAACCATGAAAAATATTCAGTCACAAGAGCCAGTGTTACAAAGTCCAAATACAAATTATGTTAAGCTGCCACATACCGAGAGCGATTATAAATGAGGGGCTCCGGTTCATCCAGGTAGGTGTACTTTAGGCCCATCACCTGAAAGAATTTCCTCATGACTTCAGTAAACGGTTCACTGGCAACTGCCTCCACCACAGCACTTATCAGTGTCCACCCATGAGTCGTGTACAAGAATGACGTTCCTGCAGAAATTTAAATACTTTTTACACACACATTTTAAAGTATATAGATTTACCTCCCCAACAGGCCTTAATTCTAGTTAGAATGCTGAACATTTCTGGGCTTACGATGTCAAAATGCAGTCTGTATACTGTCATAAATTAATGGTTCTATGAATTCTTTCAGCTTAAGGGTACAAACTTATGTGAATATAGGCAACATAGAATTCAGGGTAGATTTCAGTAAGATACATTGTTTTAATTTGTGGTCTCATTAAGCACTATTATTCCAAAACGTTTCATTGGCGAAACACTGAACAAACTCTCCGTCCTTTGGCATCATACTTCATCACACTCTTTGCTATCCTTTAACCATTCATTCTCTCTAAATGCTCATCCCATTTCTGCATATAATTTTTTTCTTCCAATGATAATATACATAATTTTCCTTTTTTGTTTATTCTTTATTTTTAATCTTAGTGCAACCCTTTACAGATAATTTTTCTCTTCCAATGATAATATACATAATTTTGCTTTCTTGTTTAGTTTTTATTTTTAATCTTAGTGCAACCCTTTACTGATCTTGAAAATGTAATTTTGGATGAATATATTACATTCTTTCTTCACTATTGCAATATGTCAGTGCTGGAATCCTTATCATGTGTGATCATAACCTTACCTGGCTTGAACATGAGGTCATCATCTTTGAAAAGCTTCAATGCATCTTGAATGGTTGCAAATCTGTCCCTGATGTAAAACTCCTTCTCACCTGAATCACCCTGAACAGTAGAACCGTCAGGTTTCTCGGCTGTTGCAGAATTTGCTTCCTCCTTTTGAAAAACACATTTTCATAAATATAATAATTTTCATCACATGTTTCTCCATGTTTTTCAGACTTAGCCAAAAGATTCATGACAAACCTAGGAACATTTCACATTCAAAATCATTCTGATGAATTCCAATAAAATGTGGTACAGCAGGTACAAAGTAAAAGTTCTGAGATTTTAGGTCCTCATGGCAGTGACAGTGTCTTCTTCAGTGCACTGCAGTGCAGTCTTACAGGCATGGTTACCAACACTGTGAAGGAACATATCTCCATTTTCAGGAGAAGTTAAAATAGATCACCTAAAAGACCACACAGTATCACAATCAAAGACCACCACCAACACAGTAAACGTTTCTGGGCTAACCCCACATTTTAAATACAGCTGAAAATAATATTTTATCATTAAACTGTGTTTAGATTCAGCCATGAAATAACATTCACATGTTCCAAGTGATTCCCAGATAATTTCATTCCTATGATAACAAAAGCCCAACACTAGGCCCCATAAGAAACCAGTCAAATCCAATTATCTTTACAAAATATTTCTACAAGAACCATTTTAATATTATACTCCCTGTCTATAACTTCATTTCCAAAGTGACCTATTCAAATCATAGCTTTAAGTTTCGTTTGGTCTCTGTGAAAGTGTAGGGATGTTAATAGTATGTAATATCAAACAAGAATTGCACACATAATTTGAATGGAAAAGTTGAAGGGAAGATTCTCAGGAGACATATATGTGCATCAGAAAATAATAATAAGCTGGATAAACATTGGTGTCATATGAACATAAATATGACCTTCAGGTTGTATATAAGTAGAGGATTTCCCGAAGATGACCATCTTCCGAGATGCTGCACTGTGCAGTCTGGTAAACTACTACCGGACTGCATAGCACAGCACCCCAGAAGACATTCTTCTTCAAACTCACCATCATGAGGACCTGAAATCTCACACGAAGGATTTCTTGACCAAGTATGAATTCCTCAAGGAGTCAGTTAATCACGAAGTTGACAGTAACAAGGAAAATGTACAAAAGACTGGATAAACTGGTAAGGTGTACAATGACTGAGGAAAGGAACAGTAAAAGACAGCACAAATGAAGAGCAATGGTAGGAAATGAAAAAAAGAATAGCTTACGCTCTTCTTATCCTTCACTTGCTTGCTGTTAGTTTTATTGTTGGCAGGAGGCTTCTTGTAGTGCCTGACACCTGCAAGGTGACTCACGAGCTGCCTCGTAGTGATTGTCACCTCGAAACATAACAAGAAACATGCACATTGACATTTTAGCTATTTAACGATGCTGGTTCTTAATTTAAAGACCGAAAACACGAACTTCACAAAAAGAAAATTATATTAGATGGTAGTAAGGAAGTTGGTAAATGGAAAGAAAACCAAGTAAATGTATCATAATACAAAATGTTTGGATCCTGCTAGCATTATCCCTACTGAGTAAATCCTTGTAACTAAATGTTGTAGAGGGCAATTAAGAAATATGCAGACTGGGCAACTCTCAGTGTTTCTGCCAATTTTTATGAATATACGGTGGTTTTTTCAAAAGGTATTTGAATGACATACAATCATATAAAAAGACACATAAGGCTGGCAACGTAGGCAGCATGTTCATGTAATATTGAAGAAGTCCTATTTATATTTCATAGTCATTACCCACGTGAAAAATAAGATGTTGCAATAACGTGAACATTCACATTAATAAAGGCAATAGCGTTTGTCTGAAACATATGGCTTGATATTTATTGGAATATTCCTAAAAAAATCTACAATTGTTAATACCTCTTCTTTGTTGAATGTCTTTTTAGGGAATGAAGGCACGTAATACTGAACCGGTTTATCCAAGTCCAATTTCCCATCCTGCCAGAGTTTCGCAACTACAGCCATCGTCATGCTCTTGCTGATGCTGGCAATTCTCATGACTGTATCCGGGTGACATGGCACCCTGTTCTCAACATCTGCCATGCCTAAAGCTGAAAAGAAAACAGACTGAACAACTAACAGGAACCCTAGCCTGATGTCACGTTGCTTCAGACTGCAGAACAAAGTTTCACACTGCACAATAATTTCTGACCAAACATAACAACTGCTCCATCTAGGTTACTCTTACTCACTCACTATATGATGCCGGACATTCATTGAAAAGTTCATTGTGTACTCTGCTTGTGAAAGAATAGCCCACTTTCTTTATGGAACCCAGAGGTTCATCACTGTGTTTACAAAAGCCCATCACTAGACTCTATCCTGAGCCTATTATTTATTTTAATTACTTACAGTTTACTTAACAATGCTGTCAGCGGCTACTGTTATTGTTGCAATGTGCTAAGCCTATGTCTTTGTGGAACTGGGCCTGTAAATGGGCCCCTTGTCCATTCCCCAAATAATATGTAAGTGAACATGCAGCAGTGTAGAATGATACCAACAGCAGAGAACTGAAGGACTTAGAGAAAAACGTGTCCCAGCACCACTTTGTTCCTGACAAATCCTTCATGGACATATCTTGATGTAATCGGGGACTACAAAGTGAGAAGTTGAAGATTAATAGCCTGAGGTATGATACAGCCCTGTCAGTAGCAAAAATTCTTCAGTGTTCAATGATAAGATAAGTAATGAATTACGAATCAGAAAAGATATAAACGAAAATCGTCATGTAATATTTTAAGGTACTAAACCAGCATTTGGCTGGAGAGACAGAGGAAAACCTTGATAAAATTCAAGGTGAATTCTGAGCCTGGACCTTTTAAGATGT
>NW_019059837.1:98837-129485 GCF_000696155.1 Zootermopsis nevadensis
GATACATCAACACAATGAGACAGAACAAAACAATAAACAAAAGGACACAACAAAAACAATAAGACACAATGAGATACATCAACACAGAGACCGAACAAAACAATAAAAAAAGGACACAACGAAAACAAAACTTGTAAAGATACTGAGAACCGTCATCAGCTTCTTTAAAAGTTTTGTTAACCTCATCCGTACCACAAGCATTCTCACTTGATGAAGCATCTTCAGAATCAGAATTGCTACCATTAGGAGGACCTGCAGAAGAATTGTTTGTCCCAGGTACATCTTCTGCATTACCTCCACTTCTTGATATATCTGCTTTTTCACAAAATATGCGCTCATATGCTTTCTTCAGATATGTGAGTGCCTCTGGAGTGTTGTAATTAGTGAGAACAGCTGTTATAAAATGCTTCATTCTGTCTCCTTGAATGTCATATTCACAGTCAAACTGTGCTTTGTTAAAACTATCTCCTTGTGAACTTTGAGCACATTGCAAATCTGCCTGATATTTAGCTTCCATTTCAGACGACACCTGCTGGACATAGTCAACCACAAACTGAACAACACAAATGAATTCAGCCATTCGTTTGAAACCCAGACACTCTGACAGTTGAAGTGCTACATTTAAGATTTCCTTGTGGTGTTCCTTTGAGAAAACCCATAAGAGAGATGTTAGAGTATCCATCTGTGTCCCATTCATATTGGACACCATCTCCTTATTAGAAAGTGTTTTCTTGTTATCCTTACACGAACCAATAGCTTCATTAATATTTGCCCTAGTTTCAGTCCGCTGGGATCTGAACACAATTTCTTGATCTTGACTGAATGTTTTCACCTGCAAGAACAAACTTCAATTAACTGAAAGTGAACGGACTCATCAAACTCTGAAAATGTGTAATACTGGAGCTTGTACGAATTCTGCTTTCAAAGTATAGATATCAAGACTGTTTGCATGTTTTGTCTCCAAAATTACTCAAACAGATTTGATGACATTCTACATTGAAAGTACAAACTAAAGCTGCTAAGTGAACGTCACTTTTGGATCATGTAAATCGAATATACGAACCAGAACAGTTCTGTCAGTTAAGAAAGTGTAGCCATATGAGCATCGAGGCTCTCACAGTGGTGAAAATGTTGATGTAGGTCCTCTGAGTTGTAACCCTGTGTGCCTTTGAAGGTGGATACAGGCTTGGAGAAACAAAGCTCTTATCTTCACAGCTAAAGTCACTTCTACCTACATGTCCACATAGTGTTACTGCCCTGAAGACCAACATCAAAGAAACTAGCTACAGCCTGCATGATCAGAGCTGTAGGTAGAAGGCAACTGCTGTGGCAAACATGGAACATATTCGTTCATACTGTGACAAAAACTCCCTGATCTTTCACAGCTGTCTCATAGTATTCATTCCCTGCTTACTCCTCTTAGATCCAAATTTTTTCTCATGCATTTTTAAACATTTTCAATTGATTTCCTTCCCTCAGAGAAAGAGACATTATTTGCAACCATACAAAACAGGTGGTATGTTGTGCCTTACCGTCTTATTAAACCGTTCCTGGGTCCAGGTTCCCTCACTGAGGTTCTTGGTGGCGTCAAGTATCACCTGACGCTGGACCTTATCAATGTCATAAAACTTCATTGGATGCAGATGCAGCTCACCATTAATTTCCACCAATCCTGAATCTGTTAAAGACACCTTTGCTCCACTCTTGCTCAGTTGCTTTTGAACACGCACCAGACCAGCAAAGAAGTCATCCTTATTGTCAATATGAGTAATGCCTCTAATCACCTGCAACATATACCGTTTGTGTGCTACTGAATAATGACGTGTATGATGGTTTGCAATCTCTTTATATCACAAAATGTTTTTTGGTGGTTTCACAAGAAGGAATTAATACTGGTGGCATTTAAACGTATAATAACACTTCTGATTCATGCTGCGATATGCACTAGCAGAAACAGCCAGATGTGCACAAAATACTTGTACTTCAGTCTGGCTGTGCACTACTGCTACAGTTTTGGGCAAGGTATGTCTTCACACTTCCCCAACACATTCATCTGGAGAAAATATTCCAGTTTTACACTGCTCCTAAGTTGTGTAAAAATAATGGAAAAGTTTCATAAAACTGGATTGGCGCTGACAAAAATAATTTGTATAACATTCACTTCACATACAATACAAGCAAAAATAATTGTTTTTTTTCTACTTACCTCTTAAACATGGCTTTCCAGAAAACAACTTTAATGATATCTGGAAACTATTAAAAGGCATGGTCTTCAAAATGACAATCACAGAATGTCTTGATGATGGCTGTCTTCTGGGTTGTAGCAACATGTAGTCTGGAAGTTTACTGACATTTCAGAAGACCTTGCTGCCTCCATCATGAGGGCAACAAAAGAGGCAGTAAATACCTCTGAAACATCAGTAAACATCTACCAGATTACACAGTGTTACAACCCAGAAGACAGCCATCTTCATACTCGCTGCTATGAAAACCTGAAATCCTGCATACAAAATCCCAAGTTGCCAATATTTAAACAAAGAACTATAGTTACATATTGTAGAAACAGCAATCCTGTACCACTGAGTTGGTTAAATTAAACATTGCCATTACACCAACAATTCTAACCTTTGCATTGCCGCGCATGGTGTTTCCGTCTTTGCCTCGAGTTTGCTTGGCAACTTGACGGAACATACGTCGATGCCTGTTACTCCTCAAGCTCTCCTCAAACTTATTTATCATGCCATTTTGTGTTTCCTTGATGATGGCACTGGCTGTACGTATATTGACAGCCGACATGCTGAAGAACAGGACTGATGACGCAAACTGGAACACCTCGAGTTTTGTCAGATTATCCGAATTATATTTCTTGGTAAGCTCAACAAAGCTATTTACCAATCCAAGTCCATTCACGGCCAGCGAGCCATAATTGAGGGTATTCACCATAATTCGGCCAGCTCTGAAATGAGACATGAATAAAAAAGCTGGCCCACTATACGCCATGTAGGCACTTGAGGGGTAGAGGAATACAGCTCCTACTCATTCTTAACCTTGGTTGTAGATAGGGGTGAGTGGTCAGCGTCATGCCCCAGCCGCACTTTACCCCCAGGAAAGGATATAAATACAGCACAAAATGACCTAAATAGGAATAAAAAGAATGAAACGTTTCTAGATCTATTCTTTATTATTCTGCATCTTTCACTGAGCTTCAGGATCGTTTATTACAGATACTAATCTACTGCTGAAAAATCTTATTAACATTATACACTGCAATGAAGTATAAAATATACCTTGTACTTAAACTACACAACACCAAAAAGTGTTCCACATAAAAGTTAAAAGCACCAAGGAACCATATCTTATGTCACGCAACCACACTTTATGTGATAAGCAATTTTTTAAAAATTGTTTGAACATAATCAGAGGAATTTAAAGCAGGGGTTATTGTGGGCAGATACAGACCACAGCAAATGCATTCATTAACTTTAAATGTAGACCCCACATAAAGCTTCAACAAATATTAATTCATTTGGGGTATAAAATGTAGACAGACAAAATAACATAACAGCCTCATTATACACTTGTCCAAGTAACACACAATGAACTACTTGAAATTCGCTTTTTACTCAGGATGTACTTAGTCTGTACCTAAACAGTCACGGCTCATATGGCCAACTCACCTTAGAGGAGGTTAAAAGGAAAACTATATTAAGAAAACGTGTTGGTGCTACAGTGATTCTGTTTCTTACTTGGAAAGAACTTGTCCATTCTGCGTCATATTGGTAAGGGCTCGGACAGCCTGCCCTGAAGCTACTCCCAATGAGCTACCAGCGACAGACAGCCAGCAGTTCCGAGCTTCTGCATCTGTCACACCAACACTCTGTTTGTGCTTGCCCCTGTCAGCTAATGTAGCTGTACCCCTGCAGACTCCATATGCGCCTGTCGCGATGCTTGCAACAGTGGCTGCTGTTATGACAGCAGGTGCCACAGCAGCAAACATTGCAGCCCCAGTCACTACCATACTACCGACCTGTCAAGTATCCACATTCATCATCCGGTGCAGTTTCAATTCATCAATCAACAAAATAACATTACATTTCATTTAGCCCTTTGAAGCCAAAGTTCATCTGAATAACATCTAATAATTCAGCCCATACCTCAAAGAGAAAACACAAAGCTTCACCATTCCAAAGATTAACTGGTTAATGCTGTTTAAGTAAACAATTACTGTTTATTCTGAGAATACAAAATGCAGCATTACTGATTGTTGAAGCAGGTGGAACACGTAGTTACCATGGGCTTAAAAAGTTAAGCTAACTACTGAGGCAACCAACCAAATGCCACATAACAGAAGCAAAAGTTCCAACACCGCCAGCTACATAGTTTACTGCACAATGTTGACCTCTCATTCCATCCCCTTTGCATTCTCACAACTAATTCTTCCTACGAACATCTGATATTACCCTTGTACCAACTCTTCAATCCTTTAAATGTCAGTAACAAAATGACAGCTACAGTCATTGTGATAAGAGACAAGCTGCAAAACTATTAGCACTCTGAAGCCAAACCTCATCCAGATATTTACAAATTCAGTTCCTACTTCAAACAAAACACAAAGCATCTCCATTACAGACATTGGCTTAATTAAGGCTGTTTAGGGAAAACATCGCTCTTTACTCAAAGACTCGTACGGAACTTACAAACACACCGTGGACAAAATTCTGACTTAATGACTGTTAAAGTAGATGGTACACAGTTACTACGAGGTTTTAAAGAGCTACTTACCATAAGATTTAATGACACAATATCGTGCCAGATTCTTGCTGTTACATCACTGACTTCTGACTTGGAACCTCTCTAGTTTAATTATGCGTAATTTCACTTTGTAGTTTCTTTCTTCAGGTGGCACAGAAACCAAGAAATCTGTGTTCACACTCATAAGAGGGTTATGAGATACCCCAGCTACAGAAACTCACCGTTACTACTGTGCTGGCTGTATCCAGCACTGAAAATACTTTGCTCACAGCTTTACTTGCTGGGGTCTCGCCAAATCCCAGCAGAACTTTATCATTCTCATCACCATCATAAACACCTCCAGCTGGATAGCAGTAGGTACACTTGGGCAACAGATTGTTGCTGAGGAAGTCATCCCAGTCTTCGTACACACGACAATTCTGGTCCACAAACTGGTTCAGACACTGTTTTGATTTATCCTGGAGAAACATTTGAAGTGCCTCAAATCACACAAAGGAGTCTCGTGTGCTTCAACAAGATTGTACACAAGTACAGTTAATTCCATAAGTTTAAGAAAGGAAAGAATTTTAGTGAAGGCAAACAGAATGATATTCTGGCTATTAGGACTAAGAACCTATGGAAAACGACATGAAAACAACAGACGGAAGGGGGAGGGGAGGCAGCAACAGCAGCACATGAAGCACAAGCCTCACATCTTATGGCCAGAAATGCAAAAAGTATGAATGTCAGCCTTGAGGTTCTCATGGCAGTGAAGACATTAGATTACGTCTTATCGGTTCTTGATGCCATGTGGTCTCGTGGATCAATAACAGCTTATTGATCAAAAAACGCTTTTACTATTACACTACAACAACACTAGGTCAAAGATGAGATCCTTTTGAACAGTTCTAAAAGCATTATTTGACATGAAATAGGTAAATGCTAGGATGTAACCCTTACTTTATAATATAAACAGAAGACGCAATAAAAATCCTGTCTTATTAGCCAGCAATAAAACTATGGGCCTAGAAAGAAAGCCTTGATAAATCTCAGCCAAAGAAACGGCGTTCATCAAATACCATGATAATGACTTAAAATAAGCTATGCCCAGTTCCTTTTATATCCTTAATGACTTGCCATTCACGATCAATTTTTCAACGTCACTCAATCATAAACCGCGTATTAAGTTGAAACCACGTCAATTTATCATGTAACAGTCAATCATTCAAACAGTACAAAGCAAGACAGAAGTTCTCACCTCAGGGTCATATCTTGGGATTCTGAATACAGCCACTCGACGTGAACGTTCCTCGACGTTCAAGCACACAAATATCACGGACATCAATATATCTGAGTCATTGCACTTGGACAAATTCCTGCCATGCTTTTTGATTGTGGCACAAACCTTGCGAATGTGTTCCAGCTCTTCTGTTTCGTAACCTGTACAAAAACAAGTTACAGTAGGCGAGGTTTCAGGTTATCACAGCAGCACGAAGATGACTGTCTCTCGGGATGTCGTGCAATAAAGTCTGGTATTGGCACCTCTGAAATGTTGGTTAATTTCCATCAGACTACATGGTACAACATCCCAGAAGACAGCCACATTAAAGTTACAGTATATACAAACTTTCAGGTACTGATACACGCTGTACTTCAGTACAAAGACTCTACCTTAATTTAGAATAAATAAAGATGGCTGTATGGCTGTGTTCTGGGCTGTAGCACCATGTGGTATGGTAGACATTTACCAACATTTCAGTTACTTGCTGCCTCCATCCTGATGAAGGAGTCAGGAAGGGCCTCTGAAACACTGGTAAACTTCTACCAGACTACATGGTGCTACAATCCAGAAGACAGCCATCTCCACTCTCACTGCCGTGATAACCTGAAATCCCAGTAATTAAAGATAATCTATAAAACTGTTTCGGTCACCTGCCAATACGTAAATATCAACAAGAAAAGAAAGTGTTTATTGTCAGAACACTATATATGCTCCCCAGTAGTAAAAAGAAACATGGTGTTTCTCTCCTACAAGAACTTTCAAGAGGACAAAATATTATAAGTAAAACTGGGAAGTAATAATTAGACAAACTTTAAAATGAAAAATAAAAACAGCAGTTACTGAGTGGTTTACTTGCAACAGAATGACACAAAGGGGGAAGAGACACATTCTGTGGCCTACCGCACATAACTACAGCAGCTGAGATGGGTCTAAACCAAATAAATTAACAATCATTACCCGTGTTGCCATTTGTACGTTCATCTGGAAGCTTCTCCGGAGGACCATATATGGCATGCCCCACATTTCTTTCCAGATATTCCATCTCAACTTCCTTGTAAGAATCCCAGTCTCTATCCCCAAATAACTCGTAATACCACTGCTGCTCTTCTTTAGCTTCCTCATGCCACGTTTCCTTTTCGGCAGATTCTGCCATTTTGTTTCTGCTACAGCTATCCTTCTACTGGCATTCAAATCACACCTGTTAACACAAACAGGTATGTAAAGCAGAGACATACAGACAGATGGGGCACCAACAACCTGCATATGTAAAAGGTTTCTAAGCATTCTTACCCAAGGGATGAAGCATCCAAATCATGAAACTGACCACTCACCTTCACCTAGGGTCAAGGTTATGAATATATGGCATTTGTGAAGAATTGCACAAGCACATTGAGAATTTTACTGTAACCTATTTTTCAAAATATATGCCATTTTTTAGGAATTTTCATATGTGTCTTGTGTTTTATACAGTTGTTAAATTTCACACATTACTAGGATATTCTATGAAAAGGAAGAAAATCGTAACGACTCCAGTTTGGATTACCAGAAATGTAGCAGATAGAAACCAGATAACTCGCAAATACAGGTCTAGAGGAAAACAACTACACAGACCTACCAAATAACGTGTTGTCCATTACCTTAACAAATGTAAAGGTAAAAGTAAAGTTGTCCTTGTGCTTAACTCAGCACCATTCCATGCAGACATAAGAAGAAGTGGAGGTAGAGATCCACAAATGCTTACCCTCAGCAGTGGAGGAAGGTAAGTGGTCCTCTTTACATGCCAGCTGCTTTATCCTTGAAGTAAGAACACTGGTACCAATTGAATGGCACTGGGTGGGATCTAGAGTCATTCTGGACGTTACGGCAAAAAGGCCTAACTTGCTGGGAATTGAATTCTGCTTGTAAATTATGCTTTGGAGGGAACCAGTCATGGCCTGTTTGAAAGCAGTTACAACATATGCTTGGAGAGACTAAAGAACAGCACATACAGCTTAAATCAGGATAGCCCGGGAATAGATCACATGGAAACCCAAAGCATTGAAGAGAGAACAGTATTTCTTGGATCTTAAAGAAACAAAGTGCTGGCCACGCCATTAATACAAATCGATTATTTTCATACACTTTACAAAACAATGGCTCATAACCTCTTTGGTGTTTATCCATTCGTTGCGAATGTCAACCTAACTATTAATCATGTATATTTATATGCGTATTCTTTTTTAATACATTACTTTCCATACGCAATTACTGTCCACCAACTTGAAAATATAAATTCCTATCATCGCACAAAAATTCCAGTTCTCAGTGCAGCCAACACCAAACAAATTTCTGCCTGTATGACAATAACAATTTTCTGAAATACATTAGCGTTGCTAAATGCCTTTCGATATAAAATACAACATAAACGTAAAAATTGAAACTTCTTTTCTGTAAAATTATACTGCATGACCCTGTGATATAATTTCACTCAAAGAATCAATGATGGAATGAACACTCTCGACAAGAGGTGACCCTGCTAGAAAGGTTCAAACTTCTGA
The DNA here is from genome assembly GCF_000696155.1 of Zootermopsis nevadensis. The sequence continues at coordinate 107,388 of NW_019059837.1, forward strand.
ACTATACGTGTTAGAAGCATTCACATTTGGTAAACAACGTTGTGATTATTCTCAAAACGACTTCGTTTGTATTGTTATCAGTATTAGCTAGCAAGCAGAAGTAATGTGTTCGAAAATATTTCACGTTATATAACGAAAGGGTTCCAGTTTCTGTGGTTCTCATCTATTATTTTCGGTATATAAGTAAACATATCAATAAAAATAAATCAGCAACAAGCATCGCCTGAACCCTTCAGAATAAATAAGAATATAATAGACGATCATGATGTGAAAAAATCTGCCACGTCGAACTACTTCTATAGTGATAAACAGTGTAATGATATTGTTTAAAGGTTTCTTTTCGGATCATTTAAAACTCATTTAGTACGTCACCGTATGACCCCAGTTCATATCTAAGGTTTATAAATTTATTAAGTGAGCGCCAAAATCACTATTCTTAACTGAAATTTTTACACACAGCTCACACCTTTGTTGCACACTCAACACCTAGATAGTTACTTGGGAATCCCTGGCATACGTAAGTAGCGGCCAATAATTCACGTGATGTTTATTACACAGCATAAAGTTTTCGAAAAGGAAGTTCCATACTCACAATGATGAGAAATAGGTCTTTGCTATTTTCGCTGTCAAGGCACCGTGTTAATGTGGATATCTTGGTTTACTGGACGTGTACATATATCAAGGTACAGTTTTTCATGTAATTCAACGACTGTACAAGTTTCATGTCGTTTTTTTTTTCTGATAGCAATGTTCATTTCTGGGAATTCCGCTGGGTATACTTCCTTGTTATTTTATCTACAATTACAAGAAAGGAGTATAGATAAGTCGATCATGTGATGAGCAATTATTCGATAGGAGAATGTACGGCTATCGAAAAATCGTCGTATCATTTAATTTCCACTTGAATGGTGGAATTCGAACAGCATCTATCAAAGTCAAAGTATTCAAATGACGGAGATTAGATGCAACGAATAGATAAACTGCATACATTACGTGATATAAAATAAGCAATGGTCACGAGTTGTATGTTCGTTTCAAAATATGCTATTATCAATTTTAATACTTACAAATTTCGTTATTTTTATATCTTGTAGAAATTGATCATTATAGCTTATCATTATTTGGTAGTTGGTAACATTGCGGTTACATGACACTTTATATTGAATTACTTCCATTCAATACCAACTGTTATGAAATTGAACTGTATTCATATTCGGAATGTTCCAGTTCGAATCTTCGTGCCTAGTCCATATATCCAGACTGATTATTTTCGTTATTTTACTTAGTCTCTCCAGGCAAATACTGGATAATACCTTATAACAGGCTGTGACCACTTCCTTCCCAAGCCGACGCTGTATGACCTATGCAGAGATTTTTTTGAATAAACGAAGAACACGAATAATAATTGCATTTCAGTTGACTTTAATTGAACCCAATTGTTATCCGATCATCATCAGCGAACAAGTCTATAATCGGGGGATATCTCGACTATGAAGGAAGAGTCATGAAAATCGCATTTACGAAGTGAATGGAGATACCGAACTTTTCTAATTTCCTTCCCACTTTTTCAAAACACCTCTTTGGTTTATTGTTGATAGTGACGTTGAGAAATGAAAGTAAAAATGCTAAAAAAACATCGCTTTATTTCTATTTCTTAAATCCAGATTTAGAAACCAATGAACTAGCCTGAATTGCAGACAAAAATAACTAACCCATCACCCAACAGCGAAGGTGAGGCTCGTTATAGTCGATATTCTTACAGCATTCATCCATGTTCGTAACATTCTTTCAAATAAATCTGCTTAACTCCAACAATGCACTGAAACTTTCTCTGACCGATACGTCGAAAAGTTCCGTTTTCATTCGTGTTATTTCGTTACTGAAGTCAAAACGTGAACTAGTTATTAGCAGCATCCTGAAGACAAGCAACACATGACAGTGGTATGCAGTCATAAATTAACTTAATTCTTATACAAACATTTTATTGGGGGTGATATTGCCTGATAAGATACACGGTTCGAGGTTGTTATAGGGAATGTTGTGGGTGTAAATATTTAGTAAGGTTTATTTTCGTTGGCCTGTAGCAGCTCGAGAGAGTAATAGTCATATAAACAAAGTCTGCGAAACCTGTTAAAGTAAGCCGTTGCGTTAGAAGACCTGAACAAAGAGTGTGAGAAATGTCGAAATACCTAGTCGTCTTCGTGAGACACGGAGAGAGCGAATGGACACATAAAAACTTGTTTTGTGGATGGATTGATTCAGGCCTGACGGACAAAGGTAAGCAGAAGTTACCTAATATTATTTTTAATTTGGCATTTTATAAAGGTGAGAGGTTAACCCTGAGTTTAAGCATCGCCCTGGAATACTCAGAGAAAATTCGATGACCAGTTTAACGCTTCGAAGGTGCACATTGTCGAGTGGGATGGGTGGGCCCCGGGATCTGACAGCGAAAAAGAGATACGGGTTTTGTATGGAGCAGGGGTGCGTAATTATTTTATTTTTATTCTCTGCTAATTCTGAAATGACCGCAAGAGGAAAATTCTGTAGTTCATAAGCGAAGGTCATTTGGAAGACCTAGGCGTAGATGGGAGTGACGTAGCGGATCCATGTGAACACGGTGAATTTCTTGATCGGCAAAGCAACTACCAGCTTCTCGTAAGTACTTTGCTCCGTGGAGTTCGTTTGGTTAGTGATAAACTTTGAAACTGTGTGTTAAACAAAACTTTACTTATTTTTAAAAGTGGGCTTGCCTATTACGGACATTAGAAATTGTGTGCAAATTATTTGGAATCCTTTACTTAAAAACCGCTTCATTATCGCTGTAGCTAAATCTCATGTTTGATTAAATCAGCTCAGCATGAGGGAGTGAAGGTAAAGCTCCATGCATTCCTTACCTCAGTTCACACCTCAGCTGCTTTACCCATTGAACAGATGTTACGTATTCTGCAGATGTCAGAGGAGAAAGTGGTAATGCAACGGGAAAGATTTTGAGATCACTGGATTTTATATGTCCATGGGGGTAGTTACGCTAAATAAAATGGGTTGAAAGAAAGAAACAGTAAAGTTCATGTAAATAAACAATAGTTCCATGCATATCCTGTTAAGAATTGTCTGAAGCAAGGCAATGCTTTATCACCAGTACTCTTTAATTTTGCTTTAGAATACAGAATTAAAAATGCAAGAGAAATGAACATCAGCTGCAGTGTACTGTAATTATGCAGATTCAAAACTAGTAAGATGTTGATTTAGGAAGGTAAAATTTACACTGTTTTCTTTTTTTTTGGGGGGGGGGGAGAAAAGCTTTATTAAAATACTTTTCTAAGCAAGATATCTGATGTAAGATTTGAGGTTTTCACAGCGGTGAGTATGAAGATTTCTGTCTTCTGGGTTGTAGATGTCGATGTTAACCAACGTGAATATTCATCGCCCTGATGACGGAGGCAGTATGACCTCCGAAACGTTGGTTAACATTGACCAGACTACACAGCGCAACAACCCAGAAGACAGAAATCTTCAAGATATCTGATGATGGCTGTCTTCTAGGTTGTAGCGCCGTGTAGTCTGGCAGAACTTTGCCAACACATCAGAGGTCCTTGCTGCCTCCATCATTCGGATGATTATGACAGAGGCAGCAAGGACCTCTGAAATGTTGCCAAACATCTACCAGACTACATGGCGCTACAACCCAGAACAATCATCTTTGCACTCACCACCACCGAGCGAAAAGCGCTAAAAGGCGATGTGCTTGGCGACTATGTTTTCTTTCAGGAAGAGAAGATGCAAAGCAAGCAGGAGTGGCTTTGAATTCAGAGAATCTGAAGTTTGACGTCGCTTACACGTCTATATTGCAGAGGGCCTGCGACTCGCTGGATATTATACTGAGAGAAATAAAGCAGCCAGAACTACCTGTCATACAGGCTTGGGAACTGAATGAGAGACATTACGGGGCCTTAACTGGATACAACAAAGCTGAAATGGCTGCCAAGTATGGGAATGAACAGGTAAGATTATGGTACACATTTCTAAAGAAGGAGTGGGAACTTGTCTTACATGGGCAGGCATTTTGTGCTCTTTCTATGAAAAGTAAAATTAACACACAGTGCACGGGCGCACACTAAAATTCTCTGAAAAATAAAAAAACAAAACACATAGGAATAAAGATGAGTATCTGAGAAGATATTGTTTGCCCGCCTGGCACAAAAATATCCTGGTATCAACGTTCAGGAACATATGATGGCATTGGATGCTGTAGCAGTATATTTTATCTTGAATGTGTCTATTGTAAAGTTTAATTTTGTTAGACAACATGACAAGTGCTCCATAAGAAGTGTGGAACCCCGACCGAACAACATCAGCCATGAGTCGCATACTGAAGGGCTTGAATAGTTCATTCATGATGCAAGCTGTCCGACTGAACAATATCAGCTATGAGTCGCGTACTGAAGGGATTGAATAGTTCATTCATGATGCAAGCTGGACTGAATAGGATTCAAACAGTACTGTTTGAACTTGTGTTTATATTGTCAGTCAGTAAATTATTTCGTTTACTTAAGATAAAAATTTACGCTGTGTCTGCGATGTGTTTTCTCAGGTGCAAATTTGGCGACGAAGCTTTGATATTCTTCCTCCACAAATGGAAAAAGATCATAGTTATTATAACGAAATACATAATAATAAAAAATTCATGCCCATACGAGATAAGATTCCTCAAGCAGAATCTTTGAAGACAACAATGCTTAGAGTTATTCCATTCTGGAACAGTACCATTCTTCCCGACATCAAGGATGGGAAACGGGTATTGGTCGTCTGTCATGGCACGAGCTTACGAGGAATCGTGAAGCACATTGACCGTGAGTTTAACTTGTGTTACATATACTCATTTCCCAGTTAACGCCACTTATACGTACTTCATTTGGCAGACCTCTTCTGCCTGGTGGCATAAAGCAGTACTGTTTAGCTGCAAATTCAGTAGAAAGCATAAAAGGTGGGCACCACATTGAGTATCCGTCAGTTCCTTTCAGCTATGAATGCTATTTTATAAATATTGCTAGTTATGCTTACTGCAGAGTTTAAACTGGACAGAAATGCTCCCCAAGTTTCAATTATACAACCACAAATGCCTCAAAACCAAATTGATGGTGCAAAGGATCATTCAGTGACTGAACCGTTCGGTGTATTAGTCAACTTATGAACTAATCCACCACATTTCAGGAATATCTGACGAAGCCATTGTGAAAGTGAATCTACCAACTGGCATACCATTCATTTTCGAGTTTGACGCAGATTTCAATCCTGTTGTGTCCATGAAGTTTCTCAGTAGTGGAGACACTCTGAAGGAAGCAATAGCAAGGGCTGCGTCTATCGGAGAGGCAGGGACAAAATAAAGATGACGTGCGGAGACTGATTTGTGACATGGTGAAGTTGTGATGATGCCCTCAAGACAGAAAATAAATACATTTTTAGAACAGATACAGCAGACAGCTGAGAAACTGAGGAAGATAAAGGAGTAGGTTGGACTAGGCAGAGCTCTGCTTGCACCGATTGGAGAGTGGACAACCCTTACCTACCAGATCCTATCACGTTATTTAATCATTCTGTAAACAGGAAACTGAAATGTTTATATTTACAAAATAGTTCATACATAAGAGACCATACAATAAAACTTCTTGACAAAATTTTGCAAGTTTAACACAATAACTATCAAATCTCATATATAGCACCAGATGTTCTGTAAAATAAGTACATCTGTCATCTTTCGCTGCTGTTCTCTCAGATGTCAGCACCAGTCACTTGAACAGCTCACTTTGATGAGTGACACAGTGCTTTTTGGCACTTATTTTAATATCTGAGCATGGGTAAGTGGGATTCAATTGCAGGCAGAGACAGAAATGATTTTCTCTTTTCTACATCCTCACATCCGACAAGAACTGGGAAAATTTCCTCGGAGGTTAAGCAGCCAGGGAATTTAGCTGAACGTAATCTAGTGCAAAGCCTAAGAATGCCTGGAGCTATACCTACAACCCCACCTCCCATACATCTGCATGGTGCGGTGAATACTTAATCACTGGGAATACTTTACCTATACACTAACATATTTGTAAAACAATATATATTAAACACTTTGTATCATCTAATTTTAATATAACTTCAGAAGCATGCTAAATATAAACACAAAAACAATTCATAACAGAGACCAGGAAGATAAAACACCCCTGGCAGTCCCAGAAACTGGAACATGGATGTAGCACCGACATAAGGCACTAGTTTTAATTTTCATTCAACAGAATAAATTACTGAAGAGACTGTGAGATTATCTGAATTGAACTTTAATATCAGGTTTGTTCTTAATTATGTATGAGTGAATTCTGCAAGTAGCTTCAACTTCTCTCCTGTTTCTGCTTTGTGTCATCATCCACACGACTACTCGCTGTTCGTAAATTGAAGAGACGACCGAACCTGCTGCCACGAAAAATTTGAGATGCAACAAGTGACTTAAGAACAAGATCATTTTAGATCATTCATGCTTCATCTCCCTCATCAGCCTGAGTGATTGAAACCATACCGCACTACCTAACTATACAAACAATTAAAACAAAATTTAATATTTTAACAAGTCAACTCGGTCTAACCTACATCTAGTATACAGAGATTTTTGTGGTTACAATGATTTTTCAATGGATTATTAATATTATTTTTCAATAAAACCTTATTAAAGTGCTTGGTTACAAAAGTGTCTATTCATTCTTTGTAAGAAGATTTTGCAAGTCAATTATAACATTTTTAACACTAAACGCAAGTCAATTATAACATTTTTAACACTGCGAGTGTAACAACTATTCTGGTGGGCATATTCGATCAGTCGAGTAGAGAGGGGCAATATTTTGAGCTTATCTGTTATCTCAATACTTGGCCTGGTATTTAAAAATACCTATATTCACATATTTATTTGAATAGCAAATATCACCGGGTATAATAGCTTTTTAGTTCATTATATTTATAAATTCAGGTCGATATAATTAGATTTCAGATTTTCTGTATAAATATTAAATTTCACAGTGCCATAACAATAATAATAATGAAAATGTTTTAAATGACATAAATCTAACTTTCAATATGCAAACTTTCTACACAGTGTAACAATGTAAAATTCATTTTATGTCAGTGAAATCAAAATGTAACAATGTTATACAATACTGTGCATGATTTATGTTGATCTATAGCGAGACACTTCATGCTGGTAACAAACACAAAGCAGTCCAGCCAAAGAAACTCCTAACAGTTCTGTCTGCATGTGACTTGATTTCCATCAATACTTTCAGCACTGTTTACAAATTTCGCAGGAACATGACCCAGACTGCAGTCATGATGACACCAGACAGCAGCTTCCACGCTTATTACGGGCACTCAGCTTTATGCTTTCCTCGACTTGTCGTACGTTCTCAGGGTTCAACATGTAGTCCTCTGCTATCATCTGGAAGAGCTCCGCTACAAAGAACATCAGTCTCATTTTACCAATCATGTAACACAGGCATCTCCGCTTTACAGTCGGTTATTTTATTAGTAACTGCCCCAGTGGTGTAGGTCAATATTTATCATCAGGTCAAATAATAATAATAAAAAATTGTAAAAGGCCCTGGAAAAGAAATAATTAACATGGTAATGTCAGGTAACCATTTATGTATCACAAAGAATCATCTACGTCTCACAGATTTGGAACTTGATCAAGAGCTTAATTAAAATATTTGGGTTCAAGTACCACACCAGAGAGATCTCATAAGAGAATAGGAATAAGTGACCTAAGTGTATTTTGTTTTGCATGGTTGAGGGAAAAGAATACAGTGAAAATATTTGAGAAGTGGTACCTCTGAATGGAAAAATTAACAAAATGATATATTTTATATATTATTCTAACCAGAACTTTCTTTTTAGTGGTAAGTAAGAGTATACCATTTTACCACCTTCATAAACTAAATTACCCACCCCATGAAGCAGCCCTTCTAGAGATGCTAACAGTACGCTCATTTACTCAAGGAGCATAAGGAGGGTGGAGCATGGAAGTGGGCATGAGGGAAATGAGAAATGAACATACAATTTTAGTTAAAAATGCAGGTTGATTAGAGATTGTTAGGGAAAACTGCCCATAGATGGATGGATAACACTGAAATAAATATTTAAAACACAGGGAGGTTATTGTGGATTGGATTTGTCTGGCTTAGTGACCAGACCTTGTGAACATTTTAATGAACATTCCACACAGGGCTGGAAATTTCTTTACCACGTGACTGACAATCATCTTCTCAGCATAAACAGGTTAGGCTCTTTCATCGAATAGTAGATAAAGGACAGAGATTAAAATGTCACCACCAGAGTATGAAAGGACTGATCTAAACTCACCAACATTTTCTCCTGTCTTGCTTGATGTTTCAATAAACGGTGCCTCAATGCGTTTTGAGTATCGAGCGACCATATCCAATCCCACTGCTCGCTCTGAAATATCTGATATGACGTCCAGTTTCGTTCCCACCAGGTAAATTTTACAGTTCTTTGGGGAAAAGAAACAAAACAGAACACGAACACTGTACACTGTCTAAAAACAAGAATAGTCAGCACTGATTTCAGTGAGTAAACTCATATCCGGCCTCTCAAGAGATTCAGGTAACTCACATCCGTTTGCACTTGTCTGTCAGTTGTCCCCACTTAGAGACCCGTACAAATAAAATATATCGCTCTGGCCTCAGATACCAGCTGGAGCAAACTGAGTCACAGATGAAATAATCTTGTGATGTAGCTTACTCGCTCGTGCCACGTCTCCTAAAGAGGTTTATTTTGAATATGGTTCTGTGTATGCCTTGGGCCATTTTTATTTTTCTGATTTGAAACTACTCATTGTTGATAAACGTTTGTATTCCAAAATTTTCTGCCACTGTAAATATACAGTATGGGGTTAAATCTGGATAATAAATGATTACACGTAAACAAATCAAAATAACTGAAAACAAATGTACAGTAGGTGTGTACATGAAGACTGATTATTATGAAACTTCGTATGGCAGGTAATTGTGTTCATTCTCAACCATAGAGAATTTTGAGTTTTTAGCTTAAAAATATGATAAATACACTGTATTTAGTAACATGTTATACTACGGAACAATTTAAATTCCAATTAAATCTGTATGTACACACAGAGCCCAGGAATCTATATGCTGCACCTACGAGATTAATGGTGAGAACAAAGCAAACTGCTAGACTGTGGACAAATCAGTTTTGTTAAGCGACTACTAGATTCAATTAACAGTTACAAAGATATGTTCAGAAATGGGTAATTGATATGTGTCTGCACATACGTAACTGTTTTACAAAATTTACTGATCCTACTGGCAACTGGTCTTGTTATAAAACTGACATTTTCAGACAATATGGATGAATATAAATGAGAAGCTCAACCATGACAAGTTCTCGGTGTCAGGGACCATCCAAGAAAAATCAACTTGAAGGCAGTTAACTCGATGTACGTACAAATATTATGAAATAATATCTGTTTTGTTTTCCGCTGGTGAAATTGGCTCACGGTTACAGGTTTGTTTTCAAAACTATATTACTATTACTTATGCTTGTAATAAACTTATTTGTATCTTCAACTTCAATGAATGTAAGTATTTCAAAATAGAGTTTGTTGGTGTGCACTGCTAAAGTCGATAACAGCTTCAGAATAACATTTATCCAATTTTCACAGAATAAATCTTTACATTTTTTATTCAAGAGTGATGACAATTCTTATAATTCATGAACAGTTACATTTATCTTAACAATTTCAATGACTGAAGGTTCTAAATACCCAGCATCAAACCAAATACTGAAGTCAAGTGGTTAGTGTTTCTACTTCATATTTAGAAGGTCTGGGGTTCAATATCAGCCTAAACAGACTTAAACCCCAAAGGTTCATGGTCTTACTCAGTCTCTCCAGGCAAATGCCAATATAGGACTCTAAATCATGCCATGATTACTTCCATTTCCTTTCCAATTCATTTTCACTGATGATCCCATAATTTGATGCTATAATGTCTAAGCTTTTGACAGCATCTATAAATAAGGCATAAATAAATAAATAATACAAAAAATATACAGTCTCATATGGGAAAAAGAAAACGGTACATCTTCCAATTCATATTCCACAGTCAACAGTGGTCTGCCAGGAGTTTACTGACATCTGTACCCAAATGAAGCTTCCTCCTAAATTGATTTCACATTTAAAATATACGTTATTAAAACAAAATGGGCCTTACTCCTACACTGTGCACCATACTGTAAAGTCTGGCGAGCAATGTGTGACCCACAAGCCACGGGTTGCTCATCACTTCACAAGCCACTGAGTTTGACTACCAACAAATTTTTTACCTCTTCAATTCTTCTAAGTTCATTTATCCAGAAATCTGCTTTGTCCCAAGATGGCCGATCAGTGATGTCATAGCATACTATGGCTGCCTTAGCTCCTCGATAATATATACGACTCATTGCCTCATACCTGAAATACAGGATGCACCAGTTACTTTTCAAAGACGCAACTCATAACAAGAATATTAATGAGCTACCACAGTTCCTTGATGCAATAATAATGCCCCATTTCATAGCGATGCCAGCCAGACTTTAACTATGGGGTAAATCATTTAGTGACATGCCAGTATGATGCATGGAAAAACTGGACTTCCCATAAGACACAATACATGGCCAAAACATTAAGAAGGTAGCTGATCCGAATTTCAACCAACTTACCAGATATACTGGCTTAGTTTTTGTGTCCCCTCAGATTTTTCTTAGAATTCAAATTCTTTGTTGGTTAATTTTCTTTCCACCACTGTTGCCTGAACAATGTAAAACATAAACCCTGAAGTTTTTATGACAACTAAATGAGATTTAGTGCTCATATGCAGTAAACATCTGAATCACATCCCACACAAATGTCTCAGAAGCATCAGACTTTTACTATCTACTGACGAGACTCATCGCTGAAGAACAGTTAACCGCAAAGTTACCTTTCACTGCCAGCGGTGTCCCATATTCCCATAAAAAATTTCTTTCCATGTGATTCAACTTCCTTAGCTGCAAATGCAGCTCCGATTGTCTGTGGATAAGCAAATAATTTCATTGGAAATAACAGATATAGGCTGTATTAAATTAAGAACTATTTTTCTTTCAAGTATCAAGACAAACCTATGAAATCTGTGATAACAGAACATGAAGGTTCACCACTGCTGCTAATAACAATTCTCACTAATGGTCATAATCCTGAGTCAGTGTAATCCAATTCCTGTCCTCATAACTGTTTTTCGGTATTCTTCACATTCTAGCATGAGTGAACCATCCAATTCCCGTCCTCATAACTGTTTTTCGATATTCTTCACATTCTAGCATGAGTGAACACTTTACAGGACCACCCATATTTGTCAGTCGCATTCTTCCTGGGAGGCAAGCAATCTGCATGACCCAAGGTAACTGTTATACAAAAAGTGGGAATTGTGGTCATTGCTGGAGGACATTACTGTCTAAAAAAGACATCAGGCCATTGTAGGGCAACTATGACCTACAGACACTGTTACACAACAATAGGAACTAATGCTATTGTTGGAACACTTGCATACCAATGACCTCAGATCAGAGTACAACAATCAACTACATGATGTGGTACAAAGAAAGCTTTTGGAATGTCAGTAAACTCCAAAGAATAAACCATTAAAATTTTGTATTGTTATCCACCCATCCACTTCTTGGTCTTCCAAGTTGCTGTTTTCCAGGAAATCTCCCCAACAAAATTTTGTGTGCATTCCTTACCTCCTCCATCCTAGCTACATGTCCAGGCCTTCAATGGCAGGCTTTTGTGCCGGAACTAGTAAACCGATCAGTACTATTACAAGTTAGTTGGGATATTATATGAAGAATCATAGTGAAAATAATACTAAGAGTGTATTTGTGCACCAAGGAAACAACTATGCTGTTGAAAAAAAATGTGGATTGTGGTCTTCTGTGTTGTGACACCTATAAGACTATACAGCATCAGCACCAGTACCCAGAACATCACAATCCACATTTTCACGCCCGTAAAAATCTCAAATCACATATAAGCGAAAATACTCCACAACTAAATCTTGGGTTTGAACCTGCATCAGTTTTGTGTCCGGACTAAATCACCATACATGATCGATTCTTATGTTATAGTAGCTGCATTATTACATCAGGTTATACAGTATTAATTGGTAGGGCAAATTTGAATCATGAACTGGTAAGGATGTGGAAGGAAGTGATCATGGTCTGCTTTATGATACTAATAAAACGTAGTGCAAGTGCAATGATGGATATATGTGTAAGCAACAAGGAAATTACGTGTATCTACAGCTTGTCTAAGTTTTACTGTCGCAAATCAGTCATAAGATATGATTTCCTGCCTTGAAAGGAAGATACTACTCACAAGACCTGTGTGTAAATGGAAGGAAAATATTAAAAGTAATTTCACAAAAATGGGGTGGCAGGATAACGACTGGATTCATCTGGCTCAGGATATGACAGTGGCATGTTCTCAGCACAGTAATAATAAAAGGTTCCTTTAAAGGCAGGGAATCTTTTAATTACTTGAACAACAGTAAAGATTCCATGGAGTACGTCTATTAGTTAATCATGGGAAACAAAACTCTAAATATTTGTTCCACAGGTTTGCAATATGGTTCTGTTCAGAGTCAAAAATTTCTTTTGAACAGCTTTTACAAGAATGTAAATTAGTATGACATAAATTTTACAAATGATGAAGCAAAATTCGTTTTCCTACGAATAAACTCAGTCGTCACCAGTTCTAAAACGTGATGGGTAATTCTTGTTTTAGTACCTCAGCATAATTCCGTGAAATAAAATAAACGAAAACACTCCTGAAATGTCATTAAAATCAGGGTACTCACGTTTTGATAGGGAACACCCCCTCTGAAACGATCGTACACATATCGTTCAAGTAAGCTAGATTTTCCTACACATGTGCTACCCAGGAGGACAACCTTCAAATCCACTTTGCTCATTATAAGAAAAAGTGATTAACAATAGTTTGTACTAAAAACACTATCCATTACATGAATCACATAACAGATAACTACTATAAATATACAATACGATCTTTCATTCCACTGGTATAGACCTGAATAGACAGTTTGTCAAAGTGCGATCGGTCGATTTGGTGACAGGAAAATCTTTTCGTTTCCGATCTGTATGTTGGTATTTTCGTATGGTATAATATCTGTTCATCAATGGTAAAGTAGTCACGGGTTGTACGAAGGAGCTCTGTTGTAGCAGTTGCTCTTCTGTAATTACCACAAGCAAGTGCCTGACTGATTAGTCTTAGCAGTTATGGCCGGCAAGAGTAATATGGAACTATTGCAAAGAGATGAAAATCGCCTTGATCGTTTTCTTGCGAAGTGGTGGACTCCAGCAGTTCTTTCTGCTATTGGTCTTGTAACTGTAGCTCATATGAGATATAATCAAGGCCGGCCGTTATTAAGCGGTACGTAATAATTTTTTGACATAACTGCAAAATGTGTTTGATAAACACAAGTGAGACCATAAATAAAGATAAACGATAATGCAATAAGAATCATAAACTATTTGCAAAACATTTTAGTACAATAATAGAAAGAATGAACAGTGAAACTAGAACCATAACAACAGAAGACTCAACAAAGTGCTTTACTCAATCAATAGGACCTGTTCATTTTGGGGCATTATAAAAGGAGTTCCTGAAAGTTCCAAACTTGGTCCTCTGCTTTCTGGTGTTGAGGGTGAGAATGATCAGGAGTTATTCTTCCTCTCCCCTAGGTGCCAACATTGGCAGGTAACAAGATGGCTTTAGGACTTTAATTTCCTTTGACAACAACAGCAATGTCTTACTTTTTCATTATCTAAAAGTACTAAGTGGAAGGAACAACATTAATTGAATTTTATAATGTGATGTTTGAGGTCTTCTGTGTTGTGTTGACTCGTAGGTAGGTACCAACATTTTGGAGATATGTACTGTCTCCATGTTTACTCTGTTCACAGATTAAGTCTACTCAGGGCCAATGGGGATAATCCTCAGTTTCCAAGGGAAAAGCAGTTACACCTTGCTGGGAATCAAACACCAGCCTTTAATTCATTTTACTCATCAACTATCTGATCCTATACATTACTTCAGGACATGAAGATGATTTCATACTTTATCATACCATGTTATGTTTAAATAGTTTTAGTTTATGAGACAGCCTAATCTTGTGTTTATTTAATGTATTTCAGGTATTCAGACTTACATATTAACAGTAGTAGGCTGTAGTGTTGCTGGGTATCAAATTCACCAGTATCGTGACGGGGTTTTGGCCGAGAGAGATGCTGTGTTACGCAACTATTTGGAAAGACACCCAGAGGATTTTCCTGATCCAGGTTAGTAGGTCCCTAATGGGCTACACTTTCTGTGTATAACCCTGACATCTGAACAAGCTGTAAGCAGTTATGTTTGCACCTTCTTCCATGTCAGTCTCGTGGTGAGTCGAATGGACAATTATTACATACAGCAACAAATTTGAAGATGGCTGTCTTCTGGGTTGTAGCGCCATAGAGTATGGTAGAAGTTTACGAATGTTTCAGAGGTACTTGATGCCTCCATCATTATGGCGATGAGGTACAATCCAGAAGACAGCCATCTTCATACTTGCTGCTGCAAAAGCCTGAAATCCTACTTAATAAATGGCTAATTTCTGATTTCTTCCCGTTTTAGAAAGAAAAAAGTTTGCCGAGATACTACGGCCATGGGTACCAATTCGTTGAAGAATGTGTTCACTGTACATAGTTTTTACTAAGGTTTTGTTGTGATATTTGTATTATCTTCTATGCTAATTTGTGTATTGGATGTGACAGTAGTGTGAACTGTAGTACAGCACTCGTGTAATTCTTGCAATAAATGAATTATTTTCTGTTTGTGTCCTGAACAACTGTGTACAAATATATCATTTGAAGAAGCTTAATGGAATTTCTTCTTATGCAGGACAACGCAAGTTAATTGGCAACAGTCTTGTGGAGTGCTGAAATATCTGAAGTTCATGTATTGTTAGTGGGGCAAGATAGTAAAATTGAAGGCTAGTTCTGTTATTGTGAGGGGTTGTTTATTTGCAGTTTAAAAGATGTATTGTAGAGTGAGCACACGTCAGCACTTGGCAGACAGCTCTGAATATGGCAAGGTGTGAAATGAAGTATTATACACACATGACTGTGACATTTGGATAATCTTAGTACATTGAATCCAATTCATTCTTAGATTGACTGGCAAGAAACATAGTCCCCACGCCTGCCTAACTCTTGCCATATCGATAGTGCTGTTTGGTTATCATGGTTGGTAATGCTTGAGATAATGTACAAATAGAATTGGCAGTATTGTGAAATATGGTATTAAGAAACTGAATATACTGTTAAGTAGATGTTATTGATATATGATACATTTGTACTGCATTCTTCGTAGAAGAAATGCTATGCTGCGTAAAGGAAAGATTTAAAAAATACATTGTACAGCATTGGTGCTGGACAAAACAAATCTCAAAAAAGGAATGTATTGTTTTAAGAAAAGCTTTATGAGATTGGGGCTCCAGTTTCGGTCTGAAGAAAGTACGATTGTTCATATATTTACTTTTGTTGAAATATTTTTGTTCTTATGCTGCCAAAAATCACAATGCAACACTTCCTAATCAAATGATATGGACTGATTGTCTTGACATTAAAAAAAGTCCCACTTTAAGGTCCGCCCTAGTTTCACGGGGTGAACGTTTAGAAAAATGTTCAACACATTTTTCCACAAATACAATGTATGTTTTACCACAAAGTAAACTGCATATGTTTCAAAATGTTGAAATGAAACCAGTGTTCTCGGATAAATATCGATATATAAATGGAAGGACAAAGAATGAAGACTGGTGACATCATTGCAAAAATTAGGCACCAGCATCCTATAGACTATTTTCATTTCTTGTTCATAGATATCACACTGAGAATGGGGTTTCATCTGGGATGTAACAACACAAATCGTCTTGCCAAAGAGACTTGAGAGAAATAACGGCTCGGTACTAGTTTTGTGCGGTAGCTGTGTGTTAACACAGGACTTATATTCTGTGCTGGTGAATCTTCATGTTTCCTGTTTTTGAAACTGGTAAACATTTTCAAATTCAAGTTATATATTACAGTGGTAGAAACGTTTGTCTGAACATGGCATCTTAAATAATAACTTTGGAATGACCTGCAGCCAAAAAAACAAACTACTGATCTAAACAAAATATGAGCATGTAGTTGCTGATGCTACAGTCCAAATGGAATTAATGTTTCTTTTGTGAAGTACTGATATGCAGCAACTGGCATCTTAAGAATAATGAATTCTTCTCGGGCTACCAGTATATCACTTGATAGTCCTACCAGACAGGACTTGAGAAAGCGTCTCAGACATTGTTATTAAGATAATATATTTTAATATCTGGCTTTATGTTCCAAGTGTTACTGAAATGTCCACGCAAAATCAGCACCAGTTCCTCTGGCCTCGGCAGTCAACAGACAGGAATCACTCCAACACCAACTCCACCTTCATGAGCGCACATAGATGCTACAAATGACCACGAATCAGTTGATGGATCGTATACCTCAACAGTTGACAGGTTAGAGACGCCATCATATCCTCCGATGGCCCAGAGTTTCCCCATGTTGGAAACAAGTGCCACCCTACTTCTCATGACATTCATTGGTGCCACCATGCGCCATCTGGAACCATAAATTGTATTTATAGCCTACATCTTAGAAGAAAAATGTATTAGCTCCAAACCGTCTGAATAATGTATGGTCAGTCAGAAGTATATATTGAATCATACACATAATAATGACTTCATATAATTCCTTTATTTCTCAGTTAATTAATCATTCCTAGGTTCAAACACTTGCATCTGTTTTGTATATATTTATTTCTGTAGATAAAATAATACTGTATCTTACTGATTGGTTACTGGGTCAAACATCTCAACTGTCTGCAGGAATGTGGAGCCATCATACCCACCACACACATATAATTTACCATTCAAGGTGGCTACCCCCAGGCGACACCTTCTGGTGAGCATGGGCACACATGCCATCCACTTTCCTGTATGGGGGTCATACCTCTCCACCTGCAACACAGTTAGATGCATATCAAAACTCGTGTATGGTATGAAACACGATTGAAGGGTGAATATCGGCTTGATATGGCGTGGATAACAGGCTCGGGAATAGGTCATTTGGGAGGTGAGGAAGCTGTGAAGTGGATAACACCAAGATGGATATTTGGGATATACAGTATGAGAATGAAAGTCGGTGTCTTCGGTGGCATACTTAATACAGCATAAAGTAATGCCATTCCGACTATGCACTGCAGTTACTAGTGAGGAATTGCATTCAATGTTGTTACCGAATCAAAGATAGAGAGTCCATCGTGTCCACCAAGGGCATATATGAATCCTTCAAAGGCTACAACAGCACCAGCACTACGATGTTTTATCATGCTGGCCACCACACTCCACTCATCATTGTCTGGTTGGTAGCACTCCACTGTGTTTAAAGATGTGACCCCATCATATCCACCGCACACGTACAGACAGTCATTGAGCGCTGCTGCCCCCACAGCACTGTGGAGAAAGAAGGATGCGAATGTAAATTCTGTAATTTGTTAAATGTCCTTTCTTTGTTCTGTCTGACACATTTTTATCCAACGAATACTGAATGTAATTTTCTTAAAAACCAATTTTTCTCTTCACGTCGACTATACTAAAACATGTGGATGAAGGTGGGTGGCTTCAGAATGTAGTCTTATGCTTATTGGTCAATCATTCTGACTTCTATAATAAATTCTTCTCGGGCTACCAGCTGAGTCTGGTGGTTAAAAGGTGAGAAAACCGACATTTTGAGAACCATCCTCGTCCTCTGGGGTACTTCAATTTGGTTTTTTCACCTTTCAGCCAACTGACACAGCTGATAGTCCGAGAAGAATTACTTAGTTGCCATGAAAGGTCCAGGTCATACATTGCCACTTGGTTGAAACATTTGCTTATGTAGAGATACTCTTCATGTGTTAGTGATCTGACATGGCTGTTAGATTCAGGAGGAATTGTGAAAAGCAGACAACACTATACCCAAAGCAGCTGACATCAGTGTCAGGAGTGGACAACTGAGGCTTGAAAAATCAGACTCCGAACTCTTGGTGAGGTGAATGTTCTCTCAATACAAATGGCAGTAATGATGTGAACCAACCTGCGTTTAAAATGCATAGGAGAGACTCGACTCCACGCTCGCTTTTGTGGGTCAAAAACTTCAACAGTCGACAGCCGTTCATAGCCATTGTAACCGCCAAATGCATACAGTCTGTCACGCATCACAGCCACACCAACGCGACTCCGGAGCATGCTCATTGCTTCTGCCAACTGCCAGCGACCGATAATTGGATCAAACACCTCTACTGTACTCAGTGAATCACCTGTGACGAACATATTCAGATATGAACATAGATTTTATCCAGACACATTTTGTGTATAGTATTTATGGTATTTATAGTATATATGGCATTAGAACCGTCACTACTGGTTGAAATTTTATATGGTACCTCCTGAATGTGGCTCTGATGCATTACCACTAAACTAGCTTAACTTATTCCCATATGCTACCGAATGACAGTTCGAAATAAAAACCTTGACCTTCTTCACGAAGAACCTGAGTGCCAACCATCATCATCTATCACCATGGTCAGCCTGTTTCTGTCATTGTTGCCATGGCAGGCAGAGGCCAGGAAGTTGACAAAATCATGACTGGAGGCTTTAGCCACAGATTGAAATAAATGGCTTAATTTTGTCATTTATTTTGATTTGTGAGGTTTATGTGAAAGTATGTTGACTTCTTCATTTACATGATTTTGTAGCTGGTTTAAAGCAGAAGAATAATTTCCACTTCTTCATTTCTGTCATTTGAAATGTAACTTTAGTGTGATTATGTGGTAACACGCAATATGGAAGAATAATAGGTTAATGGAGATGTCTTAAAATTTTAAGAAATCATTACGGGTAACTATGTAAATATTTTATATAGTGAATTATTTGAAACTTTCACTGTGACTGATATTAATAAAGTCTTCTTTTCAATCAGCCATGTCAGCTGGATAGAAATTGACCTTTCAGGGACCAACTGTATCCCCACCAAATTCTGATGTTGGAGATAGAGTTAGTTCCTGAAATACTGATTTTTAACAAATTGACAACCAACAGATTATTAAGGCACTACAAAGAAATCCAAACTTAAGAGCACTCAGAATGTTACAAAGAAGTTGCCAACTTAAAGAATATTCACCTGATTTGGTGAGGCCACCAACAGCGAAGATGTGACCCATAATGTAATTACAGCACCGAGGTCGAGTGCGGAAACTCTGCAACAGCGGCCGCCGCTCAGGCATCAAGTGGTAGTCTCTGGCTTCATCCAATAGGTCCCTGAGATTTTTCAAAGCATGAACTTGACATTACATGTACACAAGAACTGAAAATTGTGAAATGACAGAACTGTTGTTATTATCAGGAATTAATTATTCTCAGGTTATTTAATGATCCTCTTTCAGCTCAGGAATGAACCAAGTACGGAACAGAGAAAATCACTTGATGAAAAGGCATTTAACTCAATGTGAGAAATAAAAAATGCACACAGAAGACACTGGAGAACAGACACTTTCATGATGGGAAGACAATATCTATACACGTAATATTCTTCAGGCAGTGGGTACTTTTGATACACCAAAAAAGATCAAAACTACATAAAATGATACATGAAGTCTGTATGTCATATTGCAAGAGAACTGTCTCACCGGCACTCATGTGACGTCCTGATCAGTTCTTCTACAGATACTCTATCTGCTAGGTAGTGAGGTGTGAGAAGTGGCATGCGGACTGAAGCAAGCAGTTGGGGCAGGTCCTTTTTACGCACTTCAGGTTCCCTCTTCACCCACCTCATAACTGCTTCAAAAACCTCCAGGAAGACACATGAAGGAAATTAAGAAATGCATACTTTTTAATCATAAAACAGACAGGTATAGGACTACTTGTGTGACCTAGGCATAAATGGGGTCTTAAAGCATTAGGGTGTGAGAATCTGGAGTGCAGTCAACTAGCTCAGGATAGGAACCATTAGTGGAATTTTGTGAACACAGGGCAGTTTCTTCAGTAACTGAGCAACTACCAACTGCTCAAGACCCTGTCCATGTACTTGTCAGTCAGTCAGTCAGTTGATTAAGAAAACCATACCCTGAATTTGCATATTTGAAAATCCCTTCGGTTTACTGATCAGAGAATGTGGCACGTGACACAGGGTAAGGCTTTAGGCTCTCATTCACAGGGTGGTTATACTCACTGACAAATATGAGGCCAAACTGTGATTCATATGTGTTTCCTCTGCCAACAGGCAGTGCAATAAATATTTCTCACCTAACAAAACTCTGCATTTATTCCACTGTAAATTTCTTTATGAAACTAATTCTCTTCAGTCAGTACTTTTGGAGTACCAACTCTGTGTCTTTTATCAGAACCCACTTTGAGCTGCAGGTCTCCCCTACATTGACCTGATGTGATAAACATTTCTGAACCAGTTATTAACATATTTTCTTACTTACTCCTTTTTTACCTTCACCATAAATCTAATTAATTTGGGTTATTTTGCAAGAAGGCAACCATCACGTTGTTGGCTCATTTTTGGTCAGTCAGACAGCACTCAAGAATAGAGTGGGCAATAATGGCTTCAGTTTCAAAGCACATTCCTTATGTTGATATGAACCTCTGGAATCTATGTTACAGATACCACTTACATAAACACCTTTCTCCTATAGTCTGAATGTACCAAATAATAGGATGAGATTTACTGTCCTGATCCATGGAACTCAAGTGTCCTCTTCTTTCAACCAACATTTCACTGCTATTTCCACTTTTTAAGTCTTCAATCTGTGCCTCCCAGATATCGCTTCATGTGTGCAGTGCTGTAGCGACATCTCAAAGGCCAGTACCAATGATAAAATGGAAACAGCAAAGAAATGAGTGTTAAAATAACACACAACACTGACTTGGACTTACCTCATGGTGTGATGCACGTATACACAGATTATGTACAAAAACAGTGATTCACACAATGATGTACCTTAATACGAAAGTTACTTTTTTTTCTGTTGACGTACCTGTTCCTCCGAGAAGACGTGGAGCTCATCCTTCCTCACAATGCTGAGTAAGTCTGGGCAAGATAGGTTCAAATACTCATCAGACATTGAGACATTGTGGAAGTACTGCTGAATGTACTTGTCAGCTTCCAACACCAGGGGAGAACATCCAAGTGTGTCGGCAAAGGATCGAATGCCAAGCACATTGTTAGGATGGAACCTGGGCAGAAATAACAGCTCTCATCTTTATTCCAAGTTGAAATAACAGCGTTTATTTCCGACTGACTGCCAAGATTACTTCCCGATTTATAATTTTACAGTCGACAATTTCACGGGACTAACCAAAGGCTATGTCAGAGCTCAGATGGCTTCTCGCTGCGAAGTCACCTGCTGTCTCAGGTTTTTGTAGTGGATGAATTATAAGTGAAATTGGGAAATTATAAGCATGGTTAACTTTTCTGTTATACAAACACATTAATTGCCTGTTTTTACATGCAGATTGGAAGCTTGGACATGGAATAAGAGATATAATCAAATTACAAGTAGTAGAGACTGTTAGGACAAACAATAAGGGATGATATCTAGAACCAAGACATGGATGACAACAGGCTTCCTTCAGAGCATTAAAACTGAAGATACAAAATATGTGACCATTAATGGATCTATGAACTAGGTAGAGGGACCACATGAGGGAAATATACGTTGAAGAGAATAAGAGAGGAGAGAACACAGACAAAAGAGGAGTACTTTCGGGAGAGAGAGAAGTACTCTGTCATCAGGAAACCCGTAAGAAAAACAGGAAAAATGGATACGTTATTTCACTGTTTAGTTAATGCATTCAAGATATACTTACTATTCCAGAT
>NW_019059837.1:129563-141783 GCF_000696155.1 Zootermopsis nevadensis
TGTAAAATAGCTATTTACAAATGTCCCAGATATAAATAAAACCTACTCTGTATTTATTAACTCTAAAAAAAAAATAAGGATTTTATTTTTATAAATAGTCGTTATTGAGTTGAAAAGCGCTTGTGAAATTTTTGTTTTAAGAGGCACGTGTTTCTGTTGTATTGCAGTTATCCCTCATCTTTAAGCTGTTAACTTCATGTCCGAAATACCGTGGGACAGCGTGCATAGTGATTACATATTTCACCCTTAAGTTTTTTGACTGATATGAAAGAAAGGCGTCCCAGTCCCTGTGAACTTCAAAACTGTTACACTTACCTTCGCTTTAGGAAATCTGCACATGCGTCCTTGACTTGATTAAGCTGCAAGAATGAAGCACCAACCATCACACTTTGTACATTGTCATTATCCAGTAGGACTCGTCCACTATATGCAAAATTGATTAGGGCTTCCAGAGCACTGGAATAAAATACAGACACATTAATGGTTATTTTAGTCAGACTTTCTGATCAATTGTTTCTCATATTTAATGACACTGTTTCAACTGCACAAATCTGTAGCATCAAATAAGCCGAGTGATGATCATGAATAGTGGGTATATGAATACTTTGAAGAACAAGAGTGTGGTTTGTATTAAGGTATTTATTCCAGTTCTCACCTGGTCAAAGTAGCATAATCCATATGAAATTAAACTCTGGCGTCTGACAAAACACAGTTGGGAAGTTCCTCCCGAACAAATAAGTATGAATGAAGAACAGATTCTTTGATTTGTTTCATCCTATTACAGCTTCATTTTTACTCCTGCTATATGATGTTATAACAGATAAAAAGAATCCTATACAACTCGTTTTGTAATACTGCAAGTAACGGTAGTATTTATTTGGTAAATATTTATGTAAGTTACATCCTCGTGCACAGATGCAGAGACGCATCTGAACTTGGAATAGGGAAGGTAGAACAGATATCAGAGTTCACTTTGAATTACATTTGTCCTGAGTCCAGTACCTATAACTAAAGCATGAATTCTGTGACTAGGCAGTGACAGATGATGTCATATGGATGTAGGCTAAGGAAGTACCTTGAGGACGAGGACAAAGATGTTTCTCTAAAAGTTGCCGTTTTCTCCGTTAAATGAAATGACATGGCTGGTAGCTCGAGAAAAATTCATTAAAGGAAGTCACTGTTGCTTGTTGGTGCAGAGAGAGCAGGAAGATCTTGAAACAGATATACGTGCAGACCAACGTCATACTTTGGGTATGCAACATGAATTAGCAGTTAGTAGCCACCTGTGATGGTATCTTTGTACATTATTACTGTTTTGGTCTTATTGTTACATGGCAAAGCTATGTGCAGGATATGTTTATATTCAAGTCAACCAATGACAAAAGAGCAGCATCAGGCAAACAATGTGTTCATACATTTAGCTTCATGGGTGACAGAAACTGATATATTAAGTTGCTGAATAGCATTACAGACACTGCTATTCTGAATTACCACAACCTCAAACCTGTTTTATCACTGGATTGTGATCTTGTGTGTTGAGATGCAGTGCGGTCTTGCAGGTGGTTACCAACATTTCAGCGGAATGTATCACTTCCATCTTCAAAGTGGAATAATAAATATACTGAAGATGTAGGAAATACATACCTACATACTGCATCAGAATCCAGAAGATCACAATTTACATTTTCACAATCATAGAAAGCTAAAATCTGTTTATCTCTTCTGCACTTTAGATAGATGCTGTCAGATGAGCAGGTCATATTTTGCAGAATGGTCATAAATTACAAGTCTGGAAACACACAGACAGTCTTCATGTTAAGGTAGTCCTGGCATCTGTCTAGAAGGGGTAAAGAAATGACAAGAAGTAGCTGAGATGAAGACTGGCAGTCTTCCATATACGAACTTGTCTGATGTACACCATGACTTTTAGTGAGTAATGTGGACTGATGCTTACGCTGCCTCGATGCCCTGTATCTTGATATCCCGCTGCTTGCTCTCCACCATGTCATGTGTGAACATTGCTTGGAAATAAGGAATTGTTGCAGCTAGGACAATCCGGTGTGCACTGAAAGACTGATCATCGACCTATAAAATAAATTATATAAAAATTATAACGTACATCTGTCCACTTACATGATTTGAAGAATTTGATTGTAATAGATGGTAAAATATTGACAGTGGATACAATTTCTGCTTTGTCTCTAGCTCATTCCCAATGCAACGAAAGCTGTCATGAAATTTAATGTTTCTCCAGGTTATAAAACTGAACAGTATCTTAAAAGGGAGTGTGACCATTTCCTCTTGTACTACTTAAGGCCTTCAGATTATAAAGCATAATTCTATAAACTACAAAACAAAATATTCTAAAGATAAAAATTTGAAGTATCTGAAACAAAAAGCAAAGAAAATTGTTTGGAAGGAAGTGGTGAACTTAGTAGAATTGAATAATATACATTCTTTACCTGTTACTCACAAGGTATCTTAATAAACACTGCTTTGATCAGTAAACAAATTCATCAGCACTCAATCAATTATAAAGGTAACTGTATCAAAGAGGACAATGTAAACTGAACTGGCAGAGGAGAAATAGCTTCATGCCTTATTTCAAGGTAATGTTCTGAAACTGATATATATAAAACACACACACACACACACAAGACATGGAATTGTCTAGTCCTCTGGCTCAGATTTAAATCAGGTAAATCCTGAATACTAGTAAGGCACATTACAGCTGAACAACTTTCATTAGTCACAATGCACAAGAAATGGAGAACTCACAAGGCAAAGAAAAATTAATAATAAAATACATTTAAGAACGGAAGCAAGGAGACTTCTGAATAATCAATATATCAGTAGATGGGGGTCTGGTATCACGAGGTATTATGGTGCAAATCACACAGGATTTTATGTAGAAACCACCATAAGATAAATATGCGTCAAAATTTAAATACTTTCTTAAAAACGTTATAATGATAAATTGAATAACCAGACAATCTATAAACTTGCCAACAGCTACTCTGGATATTTTAATGCTGCCTCATACAACCACATACAGTATCACCAATACTTTTATCTCTCCCTGTACACAAATTGCATTATGTACTGATACGCAATCTCATACAAATTAATTCAAGAAATTTGAAGGGTAAACGTTTTATGAAATAACAAAACGCACTTTTAGTGTAACATCGCAAAGCTTTCCTTGTCTTCGAATTTCTTCCATGATAAGAAAACCTAATGAAAACAGATCAGACTGTTGAAACATTATACTCTCCTCGTTTTCTCCTTCCATTATTTATACATATATAATTTAAAAAGAGACGTTTTCGTGCCTTCTGAAACAACAATAAGATTAAAAGAACATTAGAACAATTGACAATCGTAAATCACGACCATCTTTGTTAATTATGTACTGTCAGCCAGGGACACCACACATATTACGAGCGACATGACTTTAGCAATCACTTAATTGTTGTACAAGAATATTTATTTTTAGCAATGAAAGGGTTGAGGGAGAAAATCAACAGGAGCAAGTAATTAACACAGGTATTACCAGCATAGGTAATTAAAAAGGGTTTTCCCCAACGGCTTGAAGGCATGTTTGGCATCACAATAAGTTTTAACACTTCATGTGTAATTGTTTAGGGTGTAATGCAAGAAGGAAGAAAAAAAACAGAAAAACGAGAGCCGTTTGGAATATTGCGCCGTGTAGTATCAAAAATGTTGATCGACGTTGCAGAGGTTCTTACTGCCCCCCATCATCAGGGCAATAGTTAATAGAATATTATATTTATTTTGCTACGGTGAGGACGAGTAAACATTTTGTTTTGTAGGAATTCCACATTTAATTTTTCTTTTCTATAGTGTATTTTATAGCGTGTTTTTTGTTTGCAGTATGTGATACATCTTTCGCATTGCTAGTGGCACAGTTCCTAATGTGGTTATGTATGGCTGTGAAACGTTCTCTCGTACTTTGAGTCAAGAACATAAATTACAAGTATAATTTGTAAGTACTACCCTGTTGTGATTCTTATTAAACAGTTGGCCCATTATTCCATCAAAAACAACAATTACAGACCATCAGCATCAAAAATTATTACTAAAATTGATACAAATACAAAACACATATGTGAATTTCTATGACATGTTTTGGGTTACTTTGCCCATCTTCAGGCAGTATTAACATCACTGACAAGGCTATGGTGGTTTTACAGAACTTCATGGATTCACTGAAAGTTGTACCTGGTTCATGTAATCAGACATGTCATGATGAAAATCAGGTCATCAATATAAAAGCCGAGGAGGTCACAGATTTTCAAGAAGAGGAAGATTCTTTCATAACAACGTTTCCAGAAATAAAGGTTGAACATGAGGTGAGTTTTATGGGTGTTTGTATGTTGGTGGGCACGTTTGTCACATGCCTAGAATTGCATATTATAGGGCATGTAGCATGTCTGGAAAACATGAGGAATGTGTACAAGATTAGAGGTGGAAAACTGAAGGTAGGAGAGCATTTGGGTGTCCTGAACATAGATGGGATGATAAAATTGAAATTGCATGTGAAAGTTTTTTTCTTTCTTTCTTATCTAAATGGCTCACGATTAGGTCCTAGCTTAAACTCTGAACATGGTAGCGAACCTTTAGATTTCATAAAATACACTGAATTTCTTGATCATTTTGATCTCCTGTTATTATTAAGAGGTGCTTTCACCTGCAGAGAGATAATTCTATTATGCATAGCAGTGGATAACTGAAAAGGTTTTCCCATTAATTTTTCCTGAACCGAGCCAGCTATTACCTTTTGCTGAAATTAATATATTTAACATCTTTAAAATGGCTGTTTAGAAGGTGTATCCCATTTTGTTAATGTCAGTGCAGTGATGATTGATAAGATTATGGTGGTTTCGCAGAACTGCACGGATTTACCAAAAGATGTATCAGGCTTAGACCGTGAGACATGTCAAGGAAATGATGCCATCGATATAAAAGTTGAAGTTACAGATATAGAAGAGGAGGCGGATCCTTTGCTAATTACATTTCCCGTAATAGATACTCAACATGGGGTGAGTTGTATGTCTGTATCTACATTGCTAGGCATATTTCTTTGATTTTTAGAGATACTTGTTGCATTTTTTGTTTCCATGTATTTGTCCATCTACAATAAATAACTCCGCTGTAGGAAATGTATTTGAAAGATTGTTATTGAAATGTTGCTAGAAATGTATTGTATCAGATACTGGGTTCCAATACTAAGGTTCGAAAATGCCTTCATATTTTTCTTCTGAGATGTTTTCGATTTGTACTGATCAGTGAATGAAGTACTTCCATTTTCTATCTTCATGCAGTTTGTCCCTTCAATTCATACCAACTCTTCCCTATGTCTTTGATACTATCTAGTACTTGGCTGAACCATCTTGTTGGTCCAGCCAATTACACAACAGCATAAACTAAATTTTAGGTCTTGTAATAGTATATAGATCACATTTTTTGTACTTTAATAATTATTGCTATGAAATTCATTGTATTAATGTTTGTCACATTACTGTTCTTTTCTTCCCAGAACACTGTGAATGAGCATGAAATATTGCATGGTCAGCCATGCCCTTATACCTGTGATGTGTGTAATAAACCGTTCAGTACTAAGAGCAATTTGAAACAACATCAGCGCATACACAGTGGTGATCGGCCATACTCCTGTCATATGTGCAATAAATCATTCAGTACTAGGAGCAAGTTGAAGATACACCAGCGCATACACAGCGGAGAGAGACCATATACTTGTGATATTTGTAATAAATCATTCAGTGAGAAGGGTGTTCTAAAGACCCATCAACGCATACATAGTGGAGAGCGGCCATATTCGTGTGGTATGTGTAATAAATCTTTCAGTACCAAGTGTCGACTGATGATTCACGAGCGCATTCATAGCGGCGAGCGACCATATTCTTGTGATGTGTGTAAGAAATCGTTTAATGAGAAGGGTGGTCTAAAAGCACATGAACGCATACATAGTGGAGAACGACCATACTCTTGTGATGTATGTAATAAATCGTTCTGTCGGAGGATTACTCTGTCAATGCATAAACGCATACATAGTGGTGAGCGGCCATATTCGTGTGACATTTGTAGAAAATCTTTCAGTCAGAGGATAAGTTTGTCAATACATCAACGCGTACATAGCGGGGAGCGGCCGTATGCTTGTGATATTTGCAGTAAAACTTTTAGTTGGCTAAATAGCCTGATTGTGCATCAACGTGTACATAGTGGAGAGAAGCCATATTCATGTGACGTTTGTAATAAATCATTCAGTCGAAGGATTACTTTGACAATGCATGAACGCGTACATAGTGGGGATCGGCCGTATTCCTGTGACATATGTAATAAATCTTTTAGTCAGAGGATAAGTCTGTCAGTACATCAACGTGTACATAGTGGGGAACGGCCGTATGCTTGTGATATTTGCAGTAAAACGTTTAGTTGGCAAAGTAGTCTCAATGTGCATCAACGCATACACAGTGGAGAGCGGCCAAATTCCTGTGATGTGTCTAATTAATCATTCGGGAATAGAAACTTTCTTAAGGTGATTTATTGCATGTGTAGTGTTGAGTGGTGTATTGCTGTGGTGTGTAATAATTTGTTAAGGACTCAGTGCCACCTGGAGACACATCAAGAACTTAAACACAATGCAGAGTGTCCATACTGCTGTGATGTTTGCGTTAAGTTGTTTAGTGAGAAGAGTAAAGTGAGAGAGATCAGCAAGTATATGGTGTGGAGTTTTCTGTTAAGTTCATTGTAAATGATTCAGTAATTTGAGTTGTCATGAGTGTGTATATTTCTCTGATATGTTTGTAATAAATAATTGAATAAGTGGGGTAATCTGTATAGTAATTAGGGCACATGTAGCGCCTAGTGTTAATACTGCTTCATCCACTGTATGCAGATATTGTTACATTGATCTTTATGAATAGCAGCTCTGGATTCACCATACAATGATCAGCGTAACTGTAATAACTACTGGCCTGGCTGGCAAGTGAGGTGGCTGCTACTTTGCAACCCTCTCTTGGTAGGCAACCTTAACACTTGGAAAACTTTCCTGTTCCTTCATTAGTTGATTTTAGCAAGATTTTGTAAGTGACATAACAAATATGAAATTTTATCTTTATGTGTCCTTTAATTGCGATGATACAACATTTTGAAATGAAGTTTTATATTTTTCTGTTTCTTTAAAATGTTTGTTTCTCTGGCCATAATTAAGACAGATGAGCACTTTTCTTTTGCCAATTTAAAGCTTTTGAGTTTGGCTTTCATTTGTGGCATATCAAAATTTTGGTTTTGACCCTTGCTCTTAATTAATGAAGAAAACCATAACACCAGAATTTTGCAAGTTTCTCCCACGACACTTTGTGATAGAGTCAATACATTTTGGAAAGTATCATGTTGGAACATGAAAGAGAAGAGAATGTATGATTCTTTTCTGTCAGCAGTCTGATGCCACAATGAATAGTTTGCCATGCTGAGTCATGTTGTGACCTATACAGACATGCTGCAGGACAAAAGGACTCATCCAGCCTTCAGATATCTGCTTCCAATCACATTAAGTTGTACTTCCTTGTCTGTCAACTTATGTAGTGGTTTTATCAAATGTAAAATTTGGTTTTTATTTTTATCTAGTTTAAAATGGTTGTATGTGTTGGAAGTATCAAAGAACAGTGTGTTTTAAAGCAGTTATAATCCATTGCATGTCAGTCGCTGCGCAAGTTCCAAGAAAAACAGAGACCTGTGTAGGACTGGATGGCAAAAGTGGTTCCTAGTGTTTAGAAAGGACAAAAATCTATGATAAATATAGCAAAACTTTAGCAGATTTGCCAGAAAGCTTTGGAAATGAAGCAGTTATCTCTTCAGGCTTAGAATATGATGTAAACAAATAGGAATATTTTGAGACTTTCAAAATTTAGTCATGAGAAATGTTGCCAATTTTCCATAAACAGCACAACTGAAGTAAAAATGTAAAAAAGTGAACCTGTCCCACTATATGCCATGTCAGTGCTTTGGGGGATAGAGATGGTATAGCTCCTACTAATTCTTGATCTTGGCAATAGATGGGGATGAGTGGTCATTATCATATAATAGAAACAGGAAAAAATAGATGGGGATGAGTGGCCATTATCATATAATAGAAACAGGAAAAATTGTCTTAGTCCTATCATAAGGAAGATTTCACTATGAACACTAAATGACACTTCTTTGGAATGTCACATGGCAAAGGAGCATGTGATGGGATTGGGGAACAATTGAAAGACTAGCAATACCCTTATCAGGAGCAGATCATGGCAAGAAGACAATTTTATAAGTGGTTGGGCAGTTGTAAAGATTCCCTCAGTTACTTTTGAGTATTGTCATGTTAATGACCTTGGCAAAGAAACTGATGCTCAGGAAAACTCATATATTTCTAGGTACTCAACACATACAGCATTATTCCTGCCTAAAAATAAATCATATTTATACAAAAGTGTTTTCAGAAGAAAATGTGTTCGTCATCACTGCCCTAACATTGAAGTGGCTTCTGAAGGAATAAGTTTATGTAAAAATAACGTGGAGGTTTACTTTTAATATGCTAGGTGAAGTCATTGTGCAGCTAAGTTCTGAAAGAGAATTGAACAGAATTTATGTTCATTCCATACATGTTTTACCCATAACGATATCAATACATAGTAAATTCGATGCTACACTCGATATTCAGGATCGTTTTTAATATCGGCTATTTCAAATGTGTTCAAAGTAGGCGGTATGCTGTCCGATCATGTCGCTTGCTGGGTAAGTGTAACAACCGATCAATTATTATGACCAGGTTAACCAAGTGATAAGTGATGGCCTAGAGTAAGCTTGTACGTTTTAATACCGGTTTTGTTTCACGGCTTCTGTTTCTCAAACGTTTTCGTAGATGTATGGCAATTATTCGCGTATAGGCCAGTTTTCTTGAAACTGCATTTGGCGGTGAGAATATTCAACCGTTACCTACACTGCCAGACCCACAGGAAATATCGAAGCAACGTTTGAGGTGAACTGTGTATTGTATTATCTTGGAATGCATTGTTTGGTCGGAACGTTTTTTGGTTTGATGTGAGGAACTGTGAGTATAAACAATTTTTTATCAAATGTTGTGAGCGGTGTGTATATATAATTTCAGTTACATAAATTGATAGAATCCACTTCTCACAATTCGTGGTCATTCATTCATCTTACAATAACAGCGGATGTTATAGAATGTTCAGTTTATTGCTGTGATAGCCTATCAACGTTTTAACAAAAGCCTGTTTTATTCAGTCCAATTAAGGTGCGGATGAAACTTCGGAATTCTTGTTGTTCATAAATTGCTTCATGTGTAATACACACTCTTTACATACTGTTCGAAATATAGTAGGATGCTGTCTTTGAGTTCTTTTAAACATCTTTCATTATATGGCAGTTATTTTCATAGATTATTGTGTCACATACTGGTTATGTCATGCATCTCTCCTTTATTCGCACATTGTTAGGATTATAATTCCTCTGTCGTTGTTGGTCACACACTCTTTAAGACCACCTGTGGACTAACATCCCCATTTAACTTTGAATTTCTCAAATTGTGCACTGAGTCTGCTGGAGTACCGAAATTATCCTTTAGAAATATGGATGTCCACATATGTTGAAGGAGGTTAATATTGAGTTCCTGAAGTGTGGATTTCTTACTCTGAATGCAGATATCTCGTGTATTTTCTTTGTTGCCACTGCATTAGAATTTCATTATTTTTTTGTACTGTATGATCTCTTGTATTTTATGTAATTCTGGTTCTTTGTTGTATTCACAGAAGTCTTTGAATATAATGTAATAAGGTATTCGGTAGACACCAAGGTGATATATTGATAGATTTTGGATATGATGGTTGAGTCCTTAAACTTTCTCTCATGAATGCAGAACATTATTTACAAATGTCTGAAAACCTAATTCTCAGGAAAGTGCTTGAGTTAAAGACGGAGTGTAATAAACTGGCATTACAAAATGAAGTTGTGTATTATAGGACTAAGATATTTAAATGTGGTGACTGACTAGGGGCCGGATGGCAGGGCTTTAATTTGTCACTACTAGATATCACATCGAGACCTGCTGTGGAGCCCTAACCAGCCTCCTGAGTGGTGAGTAGTGGGAGTTCTGTATGTGGGGAAAAGCAATTTGGCTATGGAGCTGCAAAACTGGTGCTGCATTTCAGACTATTGAACTGTTCTGCCAAGACTCTATGGAGGCAAATTGTTTTATCCTGCCTTATGTTGTTTGGGTCCTCCCAAAGGTATCACCATCTTGTTGAAGGCAAATAAATTTTGCCAGGTGAGGACACTTGCGTACTCAAATGACATGTAGGGATAGGCCGGCGGGATCTTCATCTCCTGTTAGGGTCATCCAAGCCAGACAGATCTAAGGTGATGTGCTAGACTAAGAGTGATACCCTGGTCTTCCAGGTTGGGGGTTGGGTGTGGGACTAACAACCCCACCCCAGAAAACAATTATTATGAAACCCTAGAGAGGCCAAAGCCCACCCCAGGCTGTAGCACCAAGGAAGAAGAAGAAGAATGTTGTTAAGGTACTGAAATCAAGGAGGTTGTAATGAATTGAACTTGTTTATTGGGAAAGGTAAGAAATGCATGTAGAATTTGGGCGGGGAACATGTTGGGAAGTGTCCACTTCGATGACTGAGAAAGAAATGGGAGGTTGACATAAAGAGGGTTTTAAGCAAGTATGTCGTCAGCGTGGAGAACGGATGGCTCTGTCTTAGGTCTGTGTCCAGTCGCAGTTTTAGGTATTACCAATCTTGGTATTTCAAATTCTGTTTTCGGTGATTTAAGTTGGCTACCAACAAGTTTAACATTTTCACAAAAGACTCGGACACACATTTTTTTTGTGCGCCGAGTAAAAATTTGTGTCTGAATCAGTACGAGCGGATGCGTGCTTCGAAGGCAAATCACGCTGTCACTTGGGTATGAAAAAAGTCAAGAATTCTTTTGCTACAGGCCGAGTATTATGGCAGTATTGCCAGGAAGTAAGCTCTTTATCATGCTACCTTTCACGTCAACTCGTGGCAGAAATTGCTTTAAGTAAAGAGAGTGAATTTGCATATATTAGAGGTAATTACAAGATTTCTTAGAGCATTTATGAATACTGAGTGCAGTTTTTCTTCCACATTCACTCTTCTGTTAATGATCTGTGGAGTGCAAGGTTATAAGTTAATACCATGACAATTTATTAAAAAGTCTGTCTTCAGTTTACTCATTACTTTTCTGTAACAGAGTTTAAGTCATTAGTGAGGTACTTGGAATTTCTCTCGCGTTCTTCTGTCGGGAAAACAAAATGTTACAGAAAATGCCCACGGGCCGTACAGAGCACGCTGGTGAGCCGTGAGTTGAGAGCCCTAATCTACGCCCCGCGAGGCTCGCCACTGGAGTAGTTTGAAGTAAATTTGTGTCATCAGCCACGGTTTCCCTTAACTTCTTAAGGCACAGTGATGGCTGTTCGTAGCGTGTGTTAAGAAATTGTGTAGTTCTGAGTGTTAACAGCATCGCGTCTTGAGTTTTTCCTGTGATTCTCAGAATAAACAGCGATTATTTTCCTTAATCAGCGCTTTGGTTCTGTGTTCGGCGACAGTTGCTCCGGTTGCTTGGAAACGGCTTATCTCCCCCTCGTCCCGCGTATATTGATTTTACCCCCGAAGGGTGCGTGGCCCCCCTGGCGGAAGAAGGTGTCTTAATCTTCGTTTTACAGTAAGCTGTCCTCTCGACTTGAATCTCGGCGTAGTCTTAAGTTCCATTTCGTCAGGCCACTTTGAACGAATGTGTGGAGCGACAAACCTAATTCGAGTGACAGTCTACGCCACTGACGCCGAAGACCGCTCGCCGTTGGGTAAGATCTTGAGCCAGCTGCATCCATCTCCGGCGTGTCGATCTTATCGTCCCATAGTTTTTCTTGTGTCTGCTACGAATCACCAGACAAGTGATAATAACGCTTTATAAGGAGGTTAGTAATAACAACAATAACATTTGATCAGTGTGAGCGCTTTCAGAATTTCTCTCTCGACGCTCCCAGAAATTAAAGCCCACAGACGCCACTGCAGGGACTCCCGTGGCGTAGGAGACAGATCATTGAATCTGTATCAAGGGTTCGAGGTGTCTGTCTTCTGGGTTGTTGCGTCGT
>NW_019059837.1:150996-164798 GCF_000696155.1 Zootermopsis nevadensis
GTGAATGGACTGAGGAGTGTGAAAAACAATTTTTTTTTGTATATAGTTTGCAGCATGTTGAGTGTTTGCGTTGTTCATAATAATAATGAAGTTATTCAACAGATTTCTGGCCCTCAGTACAGAAACAGTAGATGATATCGTGCGTGTGTCGTCCGCGGGGTCCATCCAGTTGGTTTGTCTGCCTCTTGGTTTACAATTCCAGCACTCATGTTGCCATGGGAACAGGTGAATGATAGTAGAGATATTGTTTTCTTTAGTTACGTAACCAGTCCCTGGCTGTCTGATGTGAATCTGTTGATCAGTCGTGACAGACTGAGTGTGTACTTGCAAAAATTTAACTTCCCGTTGAAACAGTGACCTGTTATATTTATTGGTATATATATAAGTAACTCATTGAAATGGCAATATTAATTAACTCTTATCAAGCTGTGGAATCATATTTTTGTAGAAGAAACGTGTTTGTTCAAAAAAGAAGTTTCTTCCGGATCATCTGAAGTTTTCTATAATTGTGGAATCGTGCGTTTTTAAGAAATGTTTTGTTCCTTCAGGAACTAGTGTCTTCATATCTCAAAGCTTACTTCTGTTTTACAAGACCTCACATTTTTAATTATAGAGATTTGTATTTTTAACTAACTTTTGATATTTCTTGGGACGCTCGAGTGTTTTCACGTTCCATAGCATTTGTTCCAAAATAGCACATTTACGTATTTAAAATTTGTTCGTGAAATACTTAAAATCGGAACCTGCGCACTTTTTCAGCACGTGGTAAAGACAAAACTGTGTACTCTCAAATCCGAGAAGCACTGTTAACCAACGCTGTGTTCGTTGCCACACATGACAGCTGTGTTACCATAAAGATATGTATAAGGTGCCACTCGATATACAGTTACTCTCTTCAGAACTACACTGAACGTCTGTCCATAATATCTTGATAAGTATAATAGAAAAAGAATTGTTACTCACAATTTACTGATGGTCGTATTTAGTATTTCATATTTGAACTGTGTGAATCAAAAATCATCTGCAATTTGCTTAATGTTTTAAATTATACCTGTATATTTAAGAGAAATTAGAATTTTAATGAATAATTTGTTTTAAACAGGCTGTTGAGTGAAGACTACAGAAGGTAATCAACCATCAGTTTGAGTTTTCCATAAGAAATGGGAACACAACAGCATAAAAAATAAAGTAATTTTACTTTAAGATACTAATAACAAATGTATTCATCACAAATTTTGTTATGTATGTGTGTGAATCTGCTGCTTCTGTGGTACACAATACATATTTGAGGCAATTGTGTCATTTCACATTTCACAAAAATTGTGTTTTGAGTGACTTTATTCATTTTGTTTGGTTTATTCTCAGATGCATGGATGTTACATCATTTATTTTATTGTTGAAATAATTATATCATTTATATTTGCTGATCATTTACTTGAAAGTGCTTACCTAGCCTGTTGATGTATAAAGACTGTCTTCTTAAATGTAATTAAAATTTGTTTGTTTCATTATTTTTATAATTTTATTGAACTTTTTTGTTGTGTGCTGTTCAAAACAGAACAAGTCTTTCCTATATGAGAATGTGTGGCAGTCAGTTTATTTCTTTGAACTCTAAATGTTGTTAGAACCGCAAGGTCGTGTGCAGTCATAGAATAGCTCGTGGATTTGTTATTGTGGTCATGAGTCACTCTCATTTGTAACACAGTCAGACCCAGTTGGAAATTCATCAGATTTTCCTAGCAGCTTGGCCATTTTCGCTAGATGCAAACAGAGTTTAGAAAAACTAGGTACTATTTGAATAAAAAATTTCTTGGATATTATCCATCGTCTAGTAAATAAAATATAAAACGTAAAACGATGTTTCGGAGATGGGGCTCTGTCTTCGTCTTCAGGTTCCTACTCAGTTGGGCCCACTAGATAGAGCTAATCCCTATCTCTGGACAAAGTAAAAAAGTTGTCCGGAGATAGAGCCCCATCTCCGAAATGTCGTTTTACATTTTATATTTTATTTACTAGACGATGGATAATATCCAAGAAAATTTTTATTTAAATGACTCATCACCATCGTCAAGAACTTTTAGATTTGAAACTAGGTACTAATTACCCAGGCTGTAAAGAAATTTGTCCCAGGTATCTGGATGTTCAGACTTGCTCAACTTTGGTGCCTCTGTCCATGAGTACCATTATAGTTCCTTTGCAATGGGGAACATGACAAGGGTAGCTGTAGGCTACCACCGTGCCTTCATCAGGCTGCATGCATTTATAAAGAGCTTAAAATTTAATTATCTTCATTACTTCCTTTTACACACATAAATTAATCTTTGTTGATCCCTGTATATTATTACAGACAGTCATTGTCTGGTAATTGTTACCAGAGGCCTGATGTGGTGATTGAGGTGTTTCATGATTTTCCTCATTCTTTCCAGGCAAATGTTGGAATAGTACCATGAAACTGGCTACAGTTGGCTCCTCCCACATCCCCCACAATGTTTTCATTCACATCAGTCCTTGAATTTGACGCTTTATGATCCATCCAGTTGGGAGAACATCAGTTAATTAACTAAGTAGAATTTATTCACCCAAATTGGAGCATACTTATATGACTTTCTTGTAATGCTGAATTTGGAACCAAAAGTTCTAAAATATTAATTTCACATACAGTAAAATAAGTAAAGTTTGTCCCGCTACGTGCCATACAGGCATTTGGGGTGAGTGGAGGTATAGCTCCTCTCTTTCTTGACCTTGGCACTAGATGGAGTGAGTGGTTGGCATCACGTCCCGGCCGGCTTTACCCCCGGGAAAGGACTCCAGTACCCAATGTAGAGGAGGCTGGGTGGGCCCCAGAGCCCGTCTGGACGCAGAGGCTAGAGGAAAAATCCTCTGCCTCCATCGGGGATCGAACCCCGGCCATCCAGCTCGTAGCTAGTCATTGTACTGACTGAGCTATCCTGGCTGCGATCACGGCCTAATTTGACATATGGAACCAAATTGTGACGTGTCAGACACCATTCTTTTGAGGATCTATAGGATGCATGAACACTTGTCTGGCTATCTGTTTATGTATTTTGGTCATCCCTGTTCTATTGATTTATTCTCATAAATTGATTGCAAGTTATTTCGTATAAAACTCTTAATTTATTCTAATTGCATGGTTTACTACTGTTTGGGTTTTGCTTTCGGATTGTTAGTAAGCTATCCCAGTAACATATTTTAAGATATTAATGAAGACCTGTCTCCTGTTGTTGTAAGAATATCAGAAACATTGCTCAAGCTTTTCAACAATAACAGCTAGAGTACCACTAAATTCGTTGGCAGGACTGCATGAATAGTCAGCCTGACAGGGCTCCTTGCGCAGCCTTAGATGAATGAAAGGTAGGAGGAGGCAGGCCATGTTCTATCTTTATAGGGCAGTCATAATTATTTTAACATTCAATATCCCAGCATTTGTTCTCAGAGTGAGTGGGTTCTATTTGTTTCTCAGAATATGTTTTAAAAAAAGCTGAATTCTGTAATTGAGATGGAGCGTGTGTTTTTAGAGATATGAACTGGCATGGTTAATAGATGTACAAAATTACTATTTTGGTGAGGAAGATGAAAATTATCAAAATCACCTGGGGTTCAAAAAGTGAACCTCCTTAACACAGGTAAGATTTCACATTTTCATGGTGATGGCTGTCTTTTTGAGTGTTGCACTGTGTTCTGTGGTGTATACTGACCAATGTTTCAGAGGAGCTTTCTGCCTTCATCATCAGGACTCATCACCCTGATGATAGAGTAATGAAGTTCCTTTGAAAGATCAGTCAGTATATACTAGGCTATACAGTGAAACACCCCAGAAGACAGCCGTCTTCTCCTTAACGCAGTTTAACTGCTCTAGAACTGGTCCCTTCAGGAATGTATGTACTGAATTCAGTTTTGGTTTGGCATTAAGTACCATTTTTCATGACACTGAAGATGATTTTTAAAATCATTTTGACAAATATCCTTGCGCACATTGTGCTCTGGGTCTGTAATACCCTGCCTTATTGTTGGTGGAATTTTGATTTATGTTTGAGGTGAGGAGATGCCTGAATGCCTCTCTGGAGGATGTTACTGTCTGGTGCCTTCAAAATGCTGACTGACTACCAACCTGTGATCATATTGCAGTGCTGGTAACCTTCCCAACACATTTATTCCTTTTCCCTGATGATGATTTTATGTGATAAAATTGAAAGCATCCTCACTTGGTTTGTAAAATTGTATTCATGTTCAGATCCATATAGCATTCAATTTCCAAACTGTCAGAATTGAGGCAGTGAAACATTGGCCAGTATCTACCGGACTGCGTGGTGCTACATCCTGCAACACAGCCCTTTTAATACTGATTGCCATGGAAATCTAAAACCTGTCAATTTTGTTCTGTATCAATATCCGTGATCATTTAGAAGACTTATTGCTTTCAGTTTCCATAAAGACTTTGGTGTTTGTACTGTTTCTTTTCTTTATCCTCCCATTTCCTAACATGGATGGAACAGGAAAATATGGCAGCCACTTTATATTTCATGACTACAATTTATTGGCTGTGTAAAGAAATTGCTGGGAAGGTTGTCACACAGGGCTGCATGCCGCCAACCATCAAACCAGTGCATCCCATCCCTGAATCCTCCCTACTTAAATGGATAAATAATTTTACAGTATACCATATTGTGTGTTGTAAGATATTTTTAGCAACAATTTTAAAATTGATGTGATTGTAAACAAAAATGATTAATAGTTCAGTAGTCTGAACTGTTGTTTGTAAGGTCAAGTTTAAAATGATATTAAAAAATTAAAAAGGAGGAGATGTAATTGCAATTTAAGCATAAAGCTTACTGAAAACTTCTCTGAACACATTATGGCACTGGTTCCTTGTTGGAGGTGCACAGATTTGTGTTTGTCAGTGTTAGGAGAGCAAATTTACAAGTAACTAAGTAAATATAAATGTGAAAACAAAAAGGAAATTAGAAAGTCTAATGAAAGCTTACTTTGGAGAGCAAGACATTGATGGGATGTGAATTAAATTAAACT
This sequence comes from Zootermopsis nevadensis, assembly GCF_000696155.1. The sequence continues at coordinate 156,043 of NW_019059837.1, forward strand.
AACTTGTGGGTGGGCTTTGAGGCTCTATAAGAACTAGAACTTAAGTGCTATTTCATCAAACAGGCTTCAGTTTCGATTGGCACAGCTCAGTCTCAGATATGTGTGAAAAGTTTCCCCTCATGATTCTTCAGTGAAGTTTTCAGTCTCTGCCACATATCCCTTTTATACTCTACAACAACAGCTTATTCTCTGGTAAGAGATCTGCTGAGACTACACTATTTTAAAAGATATTTTTAAACGAATGTTACTTCAGCCTTCATTCATTAGACGTGTCTGTATATATTTATCTCCCAAATTGATGTTTAAAGCAGTTGGACAGATTCTCGAACAAATGGTGTGAAAAACATTTTTTGAGGTTATTTCGTCGTAGTTCAATCCCCATCAATAACTATATGACGTTAATGCGAAAGTCTGGGTTAAAGGCACCACTAGGAATCCATTTCCTGAATAGTGCATCATAATTTATTCTGATCTTGATGTTCGCCGCCGTAAGAACCTGAAATCTCATTTGTTCTGATTATTTCATAGGCTTAACCTGAGCACCGGTGAAGGTGAAAATAATGCATTTAATGGTTTAGTATGTAGTAAAATTTTCTCAAACTGATTAGTGTTTTTCGGTTATGGAATCTGGCCTCCTGATAAAAAACCGAAAGCCAGTCAGCGGATACCGCCATTTCTTTTGTCTTCGTGCCACGAACGGAAAGCAACGAGAGGAAACGATCGCTTAATTGAAAGTAGGTACTGATGGTGCAGTCGGGGAATTTATTTGACTTACAACATGTTTTCTGCTACTAATGTAACATATAGGACATTTAATTGAAGTTATGTGAGATTCTGACGTTTCATTTTTGTTAGCCTTTTCAGTGTATTTAATGAACACTATGTTGTGTGAAGTACAATATGTTATTGTGTTACTCGAGGGACCTAACCTAAATTAGTTTTCTGAGTTTTTTAATTTCGAGAGAATCAGAAATAATGGCAAAGGAGGTTCCTCAATATTCCAGCAATCCTCAAGTTGTCCATAAGTTCCGAGTGTATTTTGGACAAGACATGGGAAGTGGTAAGCAAGAAAGCAGTTTGGGTGTGGAAAGCTAGCATTTCTTACTTGTAAGCCACTTGGGTTAGCATGTTATGTTTAGACATCAGGATTTAAGTTTTCCCAGTTTTCTGTGGCAGGTAGTTCATACAATAGAAACCATAAACCAAGCCTCATAATTATATTCGTGGTGAATTAACACTCAGCAGATTTTAGGGTGTGAATATAATGTAATTCTTGGATGATGTTTACAAGAAGATTTTAGGTATTCTTTGGTATTTTGTCTTGTATCCACAATTTTTTGTTTATTTTTGGTATATTTTTTACATTTTTTATTGATTAGATATACAATACAAAATGATTGGTGAGTAATGTAGCTTCTTGTTTCATAGTCATTGGTATGTTGCAAGTTACATCTGTGGCTGCATACTGTTGCTGTGGAATGCCAAGTTACAGTGCATACATCTTTCCTTACATTGTTTGAGAGGTTCTGGGTTAAAATGTCAGCCCAGAGACTGGTTATCTAGACTGAGGGGTTTTGTGGTTTTATTCATTAATCATCCTATTATTTGACACTGAATAGTCTGAGCTATAGAGAGTGTTGGAGAGTCTCTGGGAAATAGAGTTGGTGCGTGTGTTTGATTCATCTGGCTTGTGATAGGGACCGGTGGCAGGCTCCTGTGATCCCAGTAATGAACCTTTGGGTTCCATAAAATGTTGGAAATTTGGCTGGTTGAATTTACTGTAAGCTTCACAAGAAGGGCTTCATTCCATAGCATTACTTAGTATTCTCTTTATTATCTCAGCTATTAAACTGTCATGGAATACCATGCCACTGCTAGGCGTGCTGCCATCACGTGTACTCATGGCAGCATGTATTTGAACTGTACGTTCAACTTTGAGCAGTTTTTTTCACCTTTGCACAGCACATTGACAGCCGAAACTTTAAGTCCAATCGTTATGGGATGGGCCTTATAAACAAACAAAAAATTGAGGTGAGGTTTGAGCCTGAGCAACTGGACTGTTCCTTTGCAAGACGTACTTGTCCACCTGCACTGGATATTTTTATGTCCTGGTTTTGAAGTAATCCATGACTTTTCCGGGGTGAGTAGAGGATGCCATAAGAATGCCTATCAGAATATTTAATGTTGGGAAAATGGAAACAGATAAGCAGTACTTGATACAAATATAGGGATGTTTCAGTTATGCACAGTTAATTGAGTCATACATCATTCTATTTCAGAATCTGCTGTTTCATTTTCTGATATTTCAAATGATGACGATGATGATGATGATGATTGCCATAGCATGTCTGGGTCCAGTAATGGACTTGAAGACCACGAACTTATGATGCGCCTGTTGCAGCATGCACGGGTTCAGGACGAGAGAGTGAAATTCTTTAAAAGCCTGCGGAAAAAGAAAGGTAACATTCGACAGTCCTGCCGACGTTATAGTGAGTAATGAGATATATGATGACCTGAAGCAACTTATAAATGTGGTAGTTACTTGAGATGGAGACAGATACAGACATTAAGCTGGATCTTGTGGGAAAAGAATAGAACTGCATCAGCTTCATGGTGTTAGCAGTTTTGAACATCTGAGTTCTGTTGTGAGAGACTTAGTTAGTTGGTTAGTAGGTTTGGCAGTGAATGAGTTATTTAATAACAAACAGCAGTGCCTTCTAGGAGACTCTGTTTCAGGAATGAACGAAAGGGATTTGCCGACGATGCTTCCGGAGGTCGCCAAGAAGAACGCGGAGGAACTGGTGGCAGAGGAGGAACGTGAGAAACGGAAAGTAGAAAAACGAAAAGCAAAAAAGAAGAGACGAAGAGAAAAGAGAAGAGAGGAAAAGGAAATTAATTGTACAAATGCTAAAAATGAAAATAATAGCAGTAGCAGTAGCAGCAGCAGCAACAATAATATTAATAGAAATAAAAAGGAGACTGCATGTCATTCCAGTAAAAAAAATACAAGTAAAAGTAGTAAAAGGTGGGTTCATTGAGAAGAAAAATAATTATGTCTCTGATTCCAGTGGCCCTTTTTCCAGCCTTCATTGTTGTGTTACTGCCTGTCCTCTGGTTCAGTCCTGGGTATCAATATCATAAACAGAGGCTGATTTTCGTTAGTTTTTGTGTGAAGAACTTTCATTTTGTGGTGCAGGGTCAGCCAAAGCAAGTGTAGGGATTCCTATTGCGAGGTAGTGACCCTGTAGGTTTGGCGTTCTATAGTTGTGTAGATGATTACCAACATTTTGGAGAATAATATTGCCTGAAAATGGTTGTGATATGACCCTATGAAATGTTGGAAACTTAATTACATTGTTTAACTAAATGCGGGCTCTGTCGCTCACATAGCGTTTAGCTAGTCTCAGGGTAAAAGTCATTTAGACTGTTTATGACATATCATGTATGAACAGAGGTCAGGTTAAATTGTGTGTTCCTGTAATTTTTTTCCTTTGAGTCTCCCTAGTTTGAACAATAAAAGTAATGAAGGCAATATGCAGATAATTTTTCTGACGTGTTTATTAGTGTTATATCATAATATGCCTGGAACGTTTAGCATGTGTGACAAGCCGTAGTATATGTGCAGTATATTGTGTGTAATCACAAACACACTTGAGCATTTTTTGCGTCGGTAATGTTGGAAGCAGGGATTTGTAGATGAGCAATTTCCTCTGGATTCATTTTCCCCTTTGTTATTTTACAAAATGGGCTAAATCTCTGAAGTATCCAAGGACCCATATTTGCATAGAACACATCTCTAACTTGGTGCCATGTATTTGATAAAAGCCCTGTATTTGTAGATGATTCTGTCATTGAAGAGTGCGTTGTGGAATTCGTGTGGTTATATTTGGTATGCCAAGGAATTATTGCCTGTTCACTTGGTTTTTAACTGAGGTTAAATGAGTCTTGTACTGTCCACAGTAAAATGAACGGCGATAGTTATCCTGCACAACCAGAGGATGATCATGAAGAGGAAGAGGATTTCTTAGACCCAAATTCTGCCTTTGTATCTGTTGCTGTGAGTAAGAATAAGCGAGGTTACGGTACAGCAGCTCTCAGTCACATGGACCGCAGCCAGCGAACCAGTAACACCAAGAGATCCACAGTACGTGTATCATTAAGTAGTCTGCAGTTTTAGAAACAAACTTAAGTAATGTTGTTGTGTTGTACATCAATGTTTCATCTCTGAAACTACTTGATGGATTTAATTGAAATGTGCTGTTGGGTTACACCCCATAAGTTGTTGGGCAAATTTAATTTTGGTGCATACTGGTCGATTACCTGCTATATGAAATCACGCTAAACACCGTCGCATTTGGAGGACGTAACATTCTAGTACATTTTGGACTCGAGCCTTATGTTGCAGTTAAGTAAACTCCTTAAAAAAATGGCTCAAATTTATTGCATGCAGTTGATGCATTAAGCACATAAAAACCATCATAGACAAAATTATTATTTTTTGGACACCATAAAGTTTATTTTTCTTTCAAATCTGCCTTTTCAGAAACTGATTCTGTCTTCTTTATCTAGTACCAGGGGAGGAAGTTTCCTACTCAGGTGGACCAGTTCGCATAAAGCTGGTATTGATGTTTAAAATGACGTACAATCATAATAAATATTCAGGTTTTAAATAAGAACAAGTATTGCACGCTTCATGAAAGAGCAGTCAGTCACAAGTAGAACTAAGTAGCAGGATGGTGGTGACATACAGCATGTCTGTTACAGGATGCAGAATATCTGGATGTGCTAGAGAGTGAGCAACTTGCCGTGGAGGGTTACAATGCTGCAAGCAGAGAGCAGTACGTGGAAGCTGTAGACTATTTCACTAAAGCAATACGCATTGTGCATAATGACCATAGGTTCTATGGGAACCGCAGCTTCTGTTACTGCCAGCTGGGACAATTTGCCAAGTGAGTTGTTACGATTAGCACGAGTGCTAGGTCTTGTTCCTTGGTCTTCCAGGCAAATGTTAGTTTAATGCGTCGAAATAGGCCGCAGCTGTATGCGTGTACATCGTCTCTAGTTTATCATTTGTAGCCATGAAACTTGTCCCATTTACTAATATTTATTAATGTAATTAAAAAAACATTGTCAAATAAACAATGAATTAATGGGTCAATTAGTGAAATTTGGTGAGCCTTTACAAAATTTAAGATTTTCACATAGGTAAAAATTTGAATTGTGGTGTACTGTGCTGTCTGATTACCAGCATTTTGGACAAACCAGTCACTTCCACCTCAGGTTTAGACGTTGACCTGAAGACGGAGGCAGTACTTTCTTCCAGAATATTGGCAGTTGCATTGGTGGTTGGAAAACTATTGTTAAGTGTTTTCGATATTTCCATCTTGTTTTAATTTGTAATGTCTCTTCTGTTCTTGTATTTATTTATTCTGCACCTGAAAGAACTTTTCCCACTATTCTCTCTTCGCAATGCAAATATCAGCTGTAACCACCGCTGTCCATTTCAAATGTCAATAGTTGTTAATATCAAAAACCTTTATGGGTGCATCCTGTCTGCAGTTACACACTGAACTTTAAAATTAAGTTGTAATGTTTTACTGTCTTTTATTCTCAGGGCACTGAAGGACGCGGACAAAGCGATCATGTTTGCACCGCTCAGTCCTAAGGGTTATTACAGGAGAGGGGAAGCTCTTCGTGAATTGAAGGTAGATTCATGTTTATCTCTCCAGAGCCTGAACCTATACCTTAGTTGCTGGTTTGCAGGATCCATGGCTAGGGACTCATATGGCAACTGTTGTGAGTTGTAGAAAAGCTGAAACAAGTACACATTTTTCTGCATTTAGTTCCATTGGCTACTTGGCAACTTCCATTATTTGTATTCCAAAATAAGTTGAACTTGCAGACTGTGGTCTTTTGGATTCTGATGTGCTGTCTTGTAGATGGTTTCCAATGATTTAGAAGAACATGTGCCTCCATCTTCAGGCATGACTACCCAAAAGACCACAGCCAACTTCTTCACCGTCATGATCACCTCAAATGTCAGATAAGTTGTGCTTGATTTTTAAAAAAATTGAATTTGCCTTGAATGTCATGAGAAGCCACTTTTGAGGTGCCTTTTTTACTTTTTATTGGCAAAGGAGTTGAGGTGTTCCCATTTCAATCTTACCAGACGGCCCTCTCTGGCTCTTCTCAAAGCTGAAAGATTTACTTTGATTAACGCAGTAAGTGAAGGATAGAGCTAGCGACAGCAGTCTGCTGGCATGTCAGATAGTACAGCAGATTTGTGTAGGGAGGACGAGACTGTGGAAAGTGGTACTTTGCTTCTAGGAATAGATTTTTAACAATAGAATGGAATTTACTTTTGGAATGCACCTCATACGTGTTACAGATGCTTAGTTTTGAGTACAGGTTGTGCTGGAAGTATAATATGTCTGAAGAGACTAGGTAAGGGCCCGGTGTTCTGCTAGGGGTGTTCATCGTTCTGAAGAGACTAGGTAAGGGTCCGGTGTTCTGCTAGGGGTGTTCATCGTGACACACACACGGTGATATGCATAGGAGTAATTTCACCATCATTTTTATTGGGAAGGGATAATGCATTATGGACTTGTGTTTTAGCAATACAAGAAAGCGGAAGAGGCGTTTGAACATGTGGTCCAGTTGGACGAGGACTGTGAGGATGCAAAGCAAGAACTGGAGAATGTGAAGATACAGCAGCTTGTGGAGATGGGCTTTGCGGAGGACCAGGCATTTGCAGTCATTCAGCAATTCAGCTCAGTTCAGGTATGGGCCAGGGACCTCCTGTTCTGTTGTTGCCTTAACACTTCGGGAGACTAAGGCGTAAATGGCATGGAAATATTATTAAAATAAAATTATATGTATATATAGGTTGTGAGCAGCTGAATTATAGTAGTCAGTCACACTAGGGTCAGGGGTATATTTGTGTGCTCAAGGAATGCTGTGTGTACTATATGCTAAATATCTGGGAGCTGTTGTGCCCCACTTTATCTGCTGCTGCCAGCACACCCGTTGTATCAGGGGCAGCACCCGCGCTTGTGCCACTACAGTTTTGTACCTAGTTGGTGGTAACCACCTCTTAAAGTGCATGTGAAGCACTCTGCAGTGACCTTGGAGTGTCTTATATCTTGTTGCTAGGGGTGAGTACATGTAGCATGTTGCTAGATCTGATCACTTCCTCACACCATAGACTGATGTTGCTGCCACCACCCCTTTATGAACTTACGACTTTATGCGAGAAAATGAGTATCTCTGTAAGAGAACCACTGGAACTCATAATAAATTAATTGTCCATGCATGTGGCAGGTGGCTGTGGAAGTACTAACGACTAAGAGTCCGGTAGCTTCTTTTAACAGTAGTGGAGATGAGATCTACTACTCGGATGAAGAAGTAGAAAACTTGTTTGTGTCTTCAGCAGCAGCTGCATTGCAGACTCCGCAGATCGGTGGAAAAACAAACAAGATGGAGTGAGTATAATTGTATTTGGTATGTTGTGGTTAAATCAGCTCTTCTGAAGCTGCCGGTTGTTGTAATGAAGCATACCGTGATCTATTCTTCTTATTGTACATTCTCGACACACAGTGAAGTCAAAATTGTGATGTTGTGTCCATTTATTTGCCCACATACATCATCTCTGAAACTGTTAAACAGACTTAAAAAGGAGTTAAGAGCAAATTTAATTTTGGTTTACTTTACTCTGGTATAAACATCACTGACAATGACACAACTTTCTTTAAATTTAAGTCTGAGACTAGTGTTACAATAGCCGTGTTGCTTGTACCGTTGGTATGATGTTGGCATGAAATTATTCTTGAAATATTGTTCACAATTATCCCAGTATGCTGTGTTGCTTCGTGATCCCACCTGCAAAACAAGGAACACTGTTCAAATCTTTATTTCTCTCTTCTTGATTTCTCAGCCCTTCAAATCCAGAAGGCCATTTATCTCTTTGGGTTGGCAACATTACTCAGAGTTTAACGGAGAAGGAACTCTTAGAACTGTTTTCAAGGTAATTCTTGCATGCAAGTGACTTGTACGTGAAGTGAAGTTCCAATTGATTCCTTCTGTTTGCAGAACAGAAGTCGCGTGATCTTCACATGCTACTGTTTCAGGTTTGGCGTTGTTATAAGTGTCCGTCTGTTGCCCGAGAAGTTCTGCGCATTCATCAACTTCAGGGACTTGTCTGCACCAGGAGCTGCTATGAAGCACCTTCAGGGCAAGAAAATTGGAGGGGAGCATCTACTCATCCGCTACCCGAACAATCCGGTCCCTGAGCAGGTTATGGTGAGAAAGACTCAGTCTGCAAGGTGAGTGGAACAGACACAACGTTGTCAAAATCATAACCAACATGTCTTAACGTGGTCGCTATTGTGGTCAGAAAGTTTCATTTAATGTGGTCGCAGTTGTGTTTGCTAGAATCAGAATTTTTCTGATCCGTCTAGCTGAAATTCTTTCTGATTCCACTTTGTTTCGATCCATTATAGTTTGTGATGACGTCACTGTCCTGAATCAATGTTCTATTTCCTGGGAGCATATGAAGATGGTTGTCTGTTAAATGTTAGAAAATGATTCACGATGTGGACATTGCAGAAGTAATGTTTACTTATGATGAACTAAATTTAGAAAATAGTGACAACCATGGCTCAGTGTTGTAAATACTGACATTGAGGTCTTTGTGCCAAAAATGCGTATATATTGTGGACTGAGAAATTGCAATTAGTGTCTGTTTTCGTCTGTAGTGT